>KZ809510.1:30904-74795 GCA_000696205.2 Oncopeltus fasciatus
TAATATATATATATATATGACTGGAATGAGAGCATACGTATATTACATGGGTCTGTTGACAATATTATAGGATATTCTGATGTGGCCACAGTAGCAGCGATCAGCAAGGCAGGTATTCTGTAGCAGGTGGTCACAGGTAGCCTGAGGCGATCACAGATATAATCCTGACAATGTCCGCTCTTCACCGCTACTCGCTTTCCCGACGTTACCTACTTCCATATCAAGCTAGAGACAAGGCTGTTATTTGGATTCATGTAATAAAGGGGTTCTGGCTTTTGTAGACTCTGAAAATGGAAAATTTCATAGTCAAAAACACCATGTAATTTTCGAATTGAATTAAAATGAAAACAGGTCAGATAGGATAATACATTTTAAATGTATTATTTTGATTAGTGAATAATATTTATGAGACCCTTTTGATGGCCTTGGCCAACAGTGAAGTCTATCGGTTAAGAAATAAATGCAAGGGAATAGAAGAAAAACTATAACTGTCTCAGCCAGGACTCGAACCTCTGGATCTCCTGCTATCCGGGATTGCACCACCGAGACTAGCCAGATAACTTATTAAATTCCCCGCACTCGTACCGGGAGTCTAAGCCCCCGAGAAAGACGAATACCCTCGTCTTATGCTTGAAGGAGCAGACATTGTCAAGCTATTTATCAGACTCTCGTTATTTTACTTTTATTTATATTATTTTTCTTCTGGCATTTTTCTCACATTATTTTTAAACAACAAATGCAAGGGAATAGAATGTCTGCTCCTTCGAGCATAAGACGAGGTTTAGACTCCCGGTACGAGTGTGGGGAATTTAATAAGTTATCTGGCTGGTCTAGGTGGTGCAATGGGTTAGCACGCCGGCCCGTATAGCAGGAGATCCAGGTTCGAGTCTTGCCTGAGACAGATAGCTTTTTTATTCTATTCCCTTGCATTTATTGTTTAAAAATAATGTGAGATAAAATACCACAATAAAAATAATATCTATTGGTTAAGTATTTCTTTTGTAAATATTTATAGCTCATAAATAATAATGTATATTTATTCTTTAGATCGGATAAGAGATTTATTAATGTGAATATTAAACTATCCTGCATGGAAATTGTTTTTTCCTCAGAGTAATGGTATGCAGAATGGTATGCACGGTAATAGAGCACAAAACTCAGTTTATGAAAAAACCTGAAAAGAGAGTGCAGTTATATTTTTTAAACTTAATGGCTGATATCCTCGACGCCTAAGAAAAATTACTTACTTTCCTTTTCCCCTAACATTTTAGAGTCCTTTATCCGAATAAGCTACATTTGAAGCAAGATATGAGAGGAACAGGTTTAACAAGTCCAGTGATACCTTCTGTCAAATATCCTTAAGGACCTCTTGGAAGTTCATGATGGGGGACTAAAGTGGTTGGAGTGGTTTCGTTCTTCTTATTATTATTACCTCAATAAGATAATGTCACATTTGTGTACTGGATGTAAGCTCAAGTCTATATTTAGTGAGACACGCTAAACACTGAAATATTTACAACTACCTTAAATTTTCAATGTTAATTTTCGGGTATCACATGTTACACGTGAATGCAAAAATTATACAGTCGAGAATTATAGTCAATAATTTTTCACCCCGAACCCTGATCCCAAACCTGTTCTGTCAGTTAGGATTTTTTTGGAATGGATGTTTTGAATGGCTATTTGCCTGAAGATAAATTAGTAAACCATGTACCTCAGCTTACATTCTTATTTTTAATGTATTATTTATTTTGGCTTGTAATAATAAATTTATTCATTGAATCAAAAACTGAAGGCTAAACGAGTCAGTTTTGTCTTTTTTGGAATTTTTTGAAAATTAATTTAATGCTTAATGAATTTCAGAAAGATTAACATTCAAAAGTTTTGGCATGTCTTTTCGTTTTAACAACACAGTTTAATTAAACTATATTATGGTAGGTAAAGTTGAGTTGGTTTTTTTAATGAATTGATGAATTGACGCATTTAATGCTTTACAAAACATAAAATCTGAATTCATTTTTAGTTGAAAAACTTCAAAAGATTTATGTAAATTCTTTTTTTTTTAATTATTACTTTAAACATTTTTATTCCAACTATGTGTGGTGCATAAAAACCGGATTGGGACTATTTTCGTCAGGTCTCAAACACACTTTTAATTTTTGTATTTCCTAATCCTATACTAGGTTAATGCTGGATTTAAGCATTATAACTAATCTGAAATTTTAAATCTTTTAAATCAAATCATCCTTAATGCAACTGAAATGTGACACTTTCATTGCATTCATTTTGATATTCGTTCAAGAATACAGTGCAAAATGTTGTATCTTTTAACTACCTTAATTCTTCAAAAAACCTTTTAATATTTAAAGATAAAATTTGTAAGAAAAATATGACTAGTTACAAAATACAAAATTTTTAAGTAAATGATTAACACATATAATAAATATAAGCCACATTTACGAATGATAATATAACTACTAGATTACTAGGAATAAGAATAAATTAGGAATTAAGATTAAAAATAAATATTAAGAGAAGTAAAAAGAAAATAAAGTCTGTTTAATATTTCTTATATAAGTAAAATTGATTTAATGATGCAAACTTATAATAATTGTTTCTAATTATTATTTAATATCGAGTAATTTTTAGGTTCTTAAATAATTTATAACTTTACTGCCCTTCTATTTGTCATTGTTGAGGTAATTATTGCACGTGCTTTTAATACAGCTTTGTTAGAAGAGGTTAGTTGGTAGTAACCAAGGAACACATGTCTCAAAAAGTCAATTTGCACTATTATATGTAGAAGTGACAAAAGAATTGTAATTCAATTTTCCTTATCACTATTTTGATCGTCATAAGGAATATTTGGAAAATCAATGTGTCAAATTATTATTTATTACTTGTACATTAATGTAATTTCATGTCAAAATCGACTATTACTAACATAAGGTTACAATAGGTTAATTATTACTAATAGGTTATAATTATTTTGCATAAGTATCAGTAATTTAAGCTAAACTATAGACTTTTCCATTTATTCTTGTGGACGAAGTATTTTTCTCCAGTTATTTCGAATTAAGATTTCTAAAAGGTTTAACAAAATCAGACAAAAGGATTAACGACGAATCCCTCATGGTGATACATAATATGCAGTCGTTCCATTTTTCCTGGACGATTAAAATAATATTTACGAAATTAATCTAGCGAAGGAACGGAAAGACTTATCTCTTCCCGAAACATGATGCCTATCTCTTTCAACGTCATCCGGCACCTCAGTCATTCCTAATTGCACCTCTGGACTCTACGTAAAGATATATCCTCTCAGTATTCTATTCACAAGATCGAGTTTGGAATCCCTTCTTTATGTAAAGTTCTTTCTGTTTCATCTTATTGTTTATCGCTCATTCTTCCAACTCCAGCTAAGCTAGGATATTTGCGGATAGCCACTCTAACGTATCAGACATCCTATAAGAAAAAGTTAGCCGGTCACTTACATCTTTCTTTTATTTTTAGCTTCATATCATCCCCAATATAAAAACTGATTAACGGACGTTGCACAAGAAAAAAAAAATGAGTGCGATTCAGAATTCACATTATCTTAATTACCTTTCTGATAGAATATTTTCGAGAATTTCTTATACCTAACCTCATTAGCATTGGCTACAAGAAGTGCAACTTTTTCAACTCAGTTACAGCCGGAGTATTTTTAATTTTACTTAAGTTAAAGTTAATTTATCGGTTCATTAAAGCAGTGATAATTCGACAGGATGTCAAATAAATTTAAATTTATTTATTTGAAATCTATAAATAAATATTCAGCTCCTTTGAAGTGAAAAGAAAATATATACTTTGCCTAACCATTTAAAATTAGAGGTAGCCTTTAAAGAATTAACATTAATAAATAAATTCTGTATCGTTAGTAGATTTTTTTATTACGGTATAGATGCCTGTAATAATTGCAATTAATACTTGCTGTAATGAATCTTGTGGGAGAAACACACATATATATATAAGTCTGTATTTTGCTGAAATTAAATTAATTTAAAACTAATAAAGGCGAACTGTTTGTTTATTTTGTTAATAGCTGAGAGGAGAAATAAATTGTGCCCAGGCTACAGAACCTAAATTAAACTTTCGATAAACTGTTGTTAAAGCCATCCAATTTTTAATACGATTATAAAACAAAATATTCAGTAACTAAGCAATTTTTCATAACTTTGTTTCTAATCTTCTAAACTTTTAAGCCTAGATAATCATCACCAATTTATTTGGGTGTTTAAATTCAATATTATTTTTAGCTATATCAGGGTATGGAAAGAGAGCTATCTACAGGCAGCCCCCCCCCCTATTCTAAGCACTCATTTCCCTGGGCAAGTATTCATTTCTCAATATAAGATTGCTGCTCCCGTAGATAACCAGTACCCCTTACTCAAAGCGCCACTGCGCCAGACTTATTAGCCCCGATCGGATCCCCCCGACTAAGCAGTCGCCCCTAGTGATAGCACCGAGTTGCTTTGGTCAATTGAAGAGATGAAGAAAGGCTCTCACAATATATCAATGCAATTCATTCCCATTGAGATTTAAATCACGCAGTCTATGCCCTACCAACAATAATAGAGCTTAACGAGACCCAATTATTTATGACAATTTTTTTTATTTCGAAAATATTTATCGAACACAGCCATTATTGCTCTATGGCTAATTGAGCGTATCAATTAAAATTGATGACTTATTTAAAGCATTCAAGTATTGATTTAAAATTAATTTAGTTTTAATTTTTTTTGGATGATAATCAAATTATATACGATTTTTTTTCTTATGGTTAAAAGTAAATATATTGTTTTCCTTTTTCTTTTTTTTTTTATTTTAATGCTGATTTTTAAAACATTAAATTATCATTGAAAATGTAATGCAACAATTAAATACGAATAATCCAAATAAATCATGAATAAATTAAAACTTATGAGTTTACAGTTATTAGTAGTAGTAATAGTAGTTGCATATGAATTTTTTTCTGTTCCACAAGAAGATTAAAAAGAACAACATATACAAAATTGATATTTACAAATGCTTGGGTAACCCCGTCAGCAAGAGTGGCTTACTACATATTAAATTTAATTACAAAAATTACTAATAAAATATTTATACTTCAAAAAATACAAATTAAACTTTGCTTAATCAATAGATTGACATTTAAAAAACATTTTCCTTATATTTTAAAATATTAAAATAAAAATAAAAATGAGGTCCTCTTTCACTTTAATCAAGTTCCAAAAAGAATAATTTCCTTTAGTGTGTAGTAAACAATTAATGCGAGGGAATAAAATAAAAAATCTATTTGTCCCAGCCAGGACTCGAACCCGGATCTCCTGCTTTTCGGCCTATGTTGCACACTGGCCCGGAAAGCAGGAGATTCAGGTTCGAGTCCTGGCTGGGACAAATAGATTTTTTATTCTATTCCCTCGCATTAATTGTTTAAAATTTAAGAGGGATAATACACCACAACTAAATTAATATTTATTTCAATATGTAGTATTTTTTTAATATAGTCAGAAGTTGATATAGCCAGTGCTATTCAAAACTTTCATCCCTCGGTAAAATAGCCCTTCCGAATGCCTTCTTCAGGATCTCGGCCAGGATTGGACTAGAGGCCAGGATTGGACTGGAGGCCAGGATGTGTGTCCTCGGGTTCAGGGAGCAGTTAACGCTTTCATCTCTGATCCATGTCTTGCAGTTCTGGTTATCTCCATTCACGTTCTGCATGTAAATGTAGGCTTTTCTCCACACCTACATAGGACAGAGCTTCCTGGTCAAAGTGTGGCTCTCTGTATAGACAATGAAACTCTGCGGATATATCCAGTTACAAATGGTTTTTTGACAGACCTTATAGCAAAATAGTTCATAAATATTTATATATGACTTAAGAATTAATAATAGAGGAACCAATATATCTATAGTATTCCATCTTCATAGGTTGTCTTCCACGTCCTAATTGTGAGCACTTCCTCAAGAGGAGTCTGCCTTTCCTCGGGCTGAACATGGTCACGTACACTTTCTCAGGCAGATGTTCATCGTGGAAGATGACAGACTACTGTTGTAAGCGCTCGCCATTAGAACATGGAAGACAGCCGACAGGCATATTGATAATATTGATAAAACTAATAAAATTATATTAAAATATATAAGGGGAGACCAAAAAGTCATCCAGTAACCTAAATTTGTAATTTCTACTACGTTATACAATCTTAAGGGTTATTTAAAATTAAACTAAGTTCGTTATTGAAAAAAAAACANCTGAAACAGGTACAACAGGAATCAAGTACATTAAGTGCATTTAACCATTCAACTTTTCTAACTAAGATTACTCCCTGCTAATACCTCCGCATTTTTGAATCAATCACACACATACACTCACATTCCCAATTTATCCGGCTCTTCTGGTATTAGAAGTAGGACTGGTTCAGTTCTACTGGTTTAGTGGTACTAAGCTAGGAATCCAGGAAGTGCTTTCAAATATAGAAAGCCTATACCTTTATCTTACGTGTACGGTTGAATACTAGAGTTATGGGGGTTGTTAAATGTATTTGTTTATTTTTTTAAAATCAATTGATTGCTTTTTTCCTTTATAATTTTATGTATTAATTTAATTTTTTAACCCCAAAAGTGATATTTCCTCTTCTTATAGGTCTTCGTCCTCAAATATCCTTCCCCTGCGGTCCTTTTGAAATTCTGGAATATAAAGTAGGCACTGAGAACTAGATCTGGGCTACAGGGAGGATGGTTGTGGTTAAATCAGAGCCCAAGGTGCCAATGGCGGTCATCACTTTGAGAGAAGTGTGCAAGTGGAAATGCAATGGCAAGTGTGCGCGCGTCAACATTCGACAAGCAAAAGTTTTTAGTAATAAAATTTGGTTTGCAACTGTGTCCAAATCAATCGCAAAGTTAAGTTCGTTATTGATCAGAAGGAGTGGGGAGGGGTTTTCGGAAACGTAAAGTGCGATTACATAAAGTTTATTCCATGTACATGGCGTAATATTTGGTTTTCAGTGAAACTCAAGCACTCGACGCTTTTGTTTATAGTTGAAATACATATTTTAGAAGGTTACTTACCAAAATTTACCAACAAGTAGTGGTGGTATTCCCAAAATGTTAATTATATTTTTCGGGCTAGAAGATGCAATTAGTTATTTATTTAAATTAAATTTGGCTCTTTGCTTATAAATTTAAAATGAAAGACTTAGTTCGTTATTGTAAAAAAAAATGACGTAGTAATACATGAAATGACTTAATAATTGACGAATAAAATTAGCCCTTTCGCTGTAGTTGGCTTGTTATTTAATTGGGAGTGTTGAAACTCAACATAAATTCGTTTTTTAGTTAAAGCGAAATTGAAAAATTAGAAGTGGGGGCTTACCAGAACCTTTAATTTTTATTTCATGATATTAAACTTTAATCAGTTATAATTGAGATTGAGAAAATGGTTTCGTTGTTGAGGAAAATTGAATGGAGTCGCTTTTCCTAATGACATTTGGCATATTTACGTAAAACTACAGATCTCAAATGCTGAAAGTGTGGGAAATGGAATAATTTCCCAGCAGAGAGCTTAATATTTAGTTTAGAGGTATATAACTGAACACATATGTGTTTGTTTATAAATTATATGTATTATAAGTATGGGGGGAGGGGGGAATAAAAGGCATGGGAATTTCCGATTCTGATGATTCTGATTGAGGAATTGGTTTTCTTGGATGCGTTTACGCAGTCACAGCAAAATGAACTCTTTTTAATCCTCCTCTGTTCTTGCCGTTAATTCCACAGTTTTAGAAAATGGTTCTTTTATTCAAGTGTTAGCCTCCCATTCAACTACTTAGGGTCATGGAGGGAGGCAAACTTTTATTTATAGATAATAGCTTGCCCCGGGGGGAATTCGAACCCGCAGAGACAGGATTGTGAGACCTGAAAGAATCCCATGAGCTACCCTGGCGTCCAAAATGGTTCTTAATATTAGACCTTTTTAATGAGAATTTCGAAATTTCTAAGGATATCCATTCATTTTCCTTTTTTCGCTTCCTCTGATACCTCGGTCGTACAGATCAAAAGGATCTCTCTAAACACTGACGCATATGCTGGTTTTGTATTATGTTCCTTGATCCTCATTACCATTGTCCCGCCCTAGCTTAACATTGACATCTTAGAGTGTATACGTAGCTTCTCATTATCCATACTCATCTGTACATATATATGCACAGTGATGACACCAAGCTTCTTCCCTGTCCCTGTACAAGTGTCTGATGTACAAAAAAATTTAATTTCCCAGATTGCGTATGAATAATTCTACGCTAGGGGGAAAGAATGAAAAGCCAACTGGGAAAACATCATATGCATAAAAAATTAATGAGAGGGAGTAGAATAAAAAAATCTATCTGTCCCAGCCAGGAATCGAACCTGGATCTCCTGCTTGCCGGGCCGGTGCACTTACCAGTTCTGCTACCAGGACGCGCTAGATATATCATTCAATTCCTTCTACACTATCGAGAGCCTAACCTACGAGAAAAACAAGAACTTCGTCTTACACTCGAAGGAGTTGACATAGTCAGCTTTTTTTTATTCTATTCCCTCTCATTAATTGTTTAAAATTTACGTGGGATGAAAACCACAACCAAATAAAATATTCATCATATGCATATTGTTTCCCGTTTAACAAATTTTCTTCAAAACAATTATTGCGAGGGTCAATATTACGATCGAATTTTACGAAATGTCCTCTTAATTTATATACGAAGCGAAATTATGTGTTTCTTAATAAGTGAAATTTGTTCTTGTATCTTGAATTCTCAAAAATATATTAAAAATGATTAAAAAATATTTACCATTTCATCTTCCGGGTTGGACCGAGTCAAATTGTTCTTATTTGCCGAGCTTTCGCACATCATGTGATGGCTTCTTCAGGGCTGAAGAAGCCATCACATGATGTGCGAAAGCTCGGCAAATAAGAACAATTTGACTCGGTCCAACCCGGAAGATGAAATGGTAAATACATCTGACGACCGACGAAGCCTACGTGAACATAAAAAATATTTGTTATCTACCTGCCGCAATTTTCAATTTGACAGTCAATATTGGTTTTTCTGATAATTAATAATCCTGGAGCATACATTTCTTCCAGCAGAACGGCCATGATTCCGTTTTCAGATTAGTGACAATATTCTTTGAAATTCACAAACATTTTATACTGATTAATATGTACCCACTTCAACTGATTATCTCCCCCGGGAAGAGATAAATTTAAAATTATTCGTCCTTCCCTCCCAACTTCTTCTCTCTGTCACATTTGTACAAAAGTACCGACATATGATAAAAGAAATAAAGCCAGGACTGATGAACAACTGCAGTTACATACTCAGTCACCGTTTGAAATAATTAAATAACTGTTCCTACTTGCATGCCAATTTATATTTAGACCTGGCAAGAAACTATCAGTACAGTTTAGTGCGTTCAAAAATAATTTCATTTATTGGCTGGTCTTTTTATTCTCTTTCTTTTTTTCTCTTTTTACTTGCGAGTTAACGGTGCTTTCAGACACTCAGCCCGAATCTGAATTCTCTCAATGCCTTCATAAGAATGTCAAAAGTAAATAATTACATACGCAATTACTGTCAGGATAAATATTTAATTCACTCTATTTTTTTATGAATACCACGAAAAATATTTACATTTGGTCAAAAATCCTCTCATTATTTTCAAAAGGAGGTCTCGGAGAAAAAAAAAAAAAAAAAAAAAAACTACACACACCAAAAAAATATTAGTTTGTTTATGAGTATTTGTAAGCAGGTGACTAATTAAGAACAAAAAGATAAAATTGGCAGGACGCTGAAAATTTTCAGGGATAAGGTATATTTAATTCGAAATCAGCTGACCAGTATGACAACTTTTCTCATAATTAACTCGAAAAAATAATTTAATTGGTTTTATTAGAGAGTTTTCCCATATTATTCCCACAAAATATTTTTTATTTCAATAAAAAACTTGTCAAAAGAAAATTAATAATGAAAATAATAATTTACAAAATTGAGCTAGCGTTTAATGCAGTAGTTATCCAGCTGTTACTTGATACCCCTTGGGCTAGACTGGCACAGTGACATCTCTTCATGAGTCTCCGAGTTGTCCTAACCTTGAATGGACTACATTTCAGGGGACGGAACCCGAAGTGGTTTTGCCATTGACTGTGCTCATCGTTTTGGCTGCATGGGTAGCTGTTCCCTCTGGCTGTTCCCTCGCCTTCATCTCGGCTGTTTGGTGACCAGACACCTCCTGGAAGACGGGAGGTGGGATACAGGTCCATGTCGTGCAGGGCGAAGTGACGTAAGCCATGGGACACCAAACAAAGCTGCCTACCTGGCTCGTCTTTCCGGTCAGCTGGTCCGCCACCCTCCATTCAGGAATGCAAGTTCATTCATCTTTCTTTCTCTGCCACCCTCATCACGGGTCCCTTCAAAGGTGACCTTCGGCCTGTCCACATATTTCCCGTCTGCCTCCTCTGCTCAAAGGCCCTGGAATCATCACTGAAATTCGAGGTCTGTACTCTTTGCAGGAAGAATGGCTTAGGGCCTGTCCAAAAAGAGGCAGATATCGCCATCGGCGTTCATATACTCCAATTAACAACCTCAGGCTAATCCTCTTTGCTCAACTAATTTCTGACAATTAATTGATTTTATCTAAACTTATTTATTTAGGAAGGAAACAAAGTATAATGATTAAATGTTCCACTTTCCAATACTCCTCGGCATTCTATATTTAATATGATATATTTTAGTGAAACTTTATGAATATGTTGCTTCACATTTAATAGCATTATAACAATTAAGAAGTATCTAATTTAATCTATTTTTTTTTTCATGAGAACCCTATTTTTATTATAAAGTGTATTACTTGTGATATAAATATTTAGCCTATTTATACCGAAGACCCCAAATTTGTGCTTAGTTCTTTCCTCAATTTTAAATTTTTCTATATTGTTTTGTTACATATGGTATACGATATAGAAATCATTATCTACGCAGTTAGCAGATTCAGGGATACATATAAATATAAAAAGAACTAAGCCTTTTGTTTTGGATTTAAATGCAAAATCGGAATCCTTTTTTTATAAAAAACTGAAGACAGTTGGTACCAGACCGTTGACAGGCACACACACATTTGTGTGTATAAATATATATATATATATTCAACCCTCTGATACCTACTGTTTACAGTTTTTTTAAAAATGTGATTCGGATTTTGCTTTTAAATCCAAAATGATAGGCTCGGTTCTTTATTAAGCAGATCGGACTAGTAGGAATGGGGGATTACCTAGAATGTCAAATGTGAGTAAAAGAGGTTTATCAAAATAGCCGGTGTAATATTTAGTTTAAAAGTTCAACATACATTTTTATATATATCAAATAATTATTTTGGGAGTTACTTAGTGAAATTGAATTGAATAATGTGTTTGTGAGTACGTACTCTAGCGTACCAATTTTAAGTGCAAATTTTTGGATAAATTCAAGGAGACGGGTGGTTTAGAGAAATATAAAAAAATTTAAAATCGTTTTATTAAGGTAGTTATTAGAGTTTCGAAAAAATTATACATAAATATTTCTTAACCATGTAATTTTAAATATTTATATCCTATGATTTCCAAAAAACCATATAAAGTAAAAGATTTAAGAGTTTGTCTTAAACCATTATGATTCACTAATCAGTATTTTGGTATTCTATTATAAATGGTTCAATACATTTTTGTTTTGAGTGAAATCGGATTAGGAGATGGGGGAATTAATTTAATATTAAAATTTATAATGAAATAATTAAAAAAAATGTTGAACATGATAGGCCCAAAATATAGTTGTTTTTTTAAAAGAATAAAAATGTGTTTCGACAGACGCTTATTATTGTAGAAATTTGTAACTACGCAGTTTGAGCATACCGGAGACAGCCTAACCTTTTACAGGTATTTCTCTCAACAAGAATTGTAAGGTTAAATAAGTAATTTACTTTAAGAAACATTGTCTGCTTAGAATTAATGAGAGGGAATAGAATAAAAAATCTATTTGTCCCAGCCAGGACTCGAACCTGGATCTCCTGCTTTTTGGGTCGGTATGCTTCCGTTACACCATCGGGGCGAGCTAGGTAACTTATTAAATTCCCAACACACTAGCGAGAGTTAGTTAACTTGGGAATATAATAAGTTATTTAGCTCGTCCCGGTGGTGCAAGTGGTTGCATTCGTGCCCAGAAAGCAAGAGATCCAGGTTCGAGTCCTGGTTGGGACAGATAGATTTTTTATTCTATTCTCTCTCATTAATTGTTTAAAAATGTACGTAGGATAATAAACCACAACTAAATTAATATTTATAAGTTATCTGCTTACAATTTACGCTGTTCCTGCTTGAGGAAGTTTCAGGAAGTTCAGGACTGTTCTGAGAGTCTTCCTGAATAATAATGACCGAGTGTAGCCCAAGTGATGCCAAGTTGGGCGAGGCCAGTCCTTCCAGGCCATCCTATGCTTGTTCGATGTTGAGTTGTACATTCAAAAAGAACATTCAGTTTTTTTTAAAAACTTAATTTGAGACAAGGGAAGGATATACAGGATAATATTATATTGGAGTTCAGAAAATTAAATACGAACACCATCCGCCAAAAAATCTATAGTTTATTTATAGGTGTTTATTTTTGGGTTCCAAGTTTTCTTTTATAGAATTATTTTTTATTTTACTCTTTATAAATCGTGATCAACAGATTTTTGCAGGTACTACAAAATTTATCGTTTAACAACAAACTGGATATCTAAATGAAAGAAATAGATAAAAGCGTCACGTGATTATGATGGGGAGGTGAAAGGTGATTAAAATAATTATTTATTCAATCAAAACAAAAAATAAATGTTTTTCAGGTCTCCAGAAATATTCATAAATACTTATTCCAGTGTCGAAAAGTTTTTGAAGCTGGACGAAAAAAGGGCTTTTCGACTCGGTCTAGTTCGGAAGAAGTATTTTATTCATGAATACTAAAAACATGCAAACAAAAATATAAAAGTAAATTCTGAGCGATATAATAGGCCTCTAAATGCAGCTTATGCGCATAATAAATAATTATTAATAAATAATGCGCTAATGTCAGCAATGATAGATAACGGCTTACAATAAATTTTGGTAATTTCAGTTATTAGTTTAAAGTAATATTCTTCATAAGCATGCCATTTATGTGCAACGTATAATTTTCTATTGTTATGTTCGATTACATTTTTGGGGGTAGGAGAATCCTTTAATGCTAATATTTGAGAATTATCAGTATATATATATATATATANTGTGTTTGTTTTTACATTTTTTCTTGTAAGATTAAGTAAGAATTCTTAATATATATAATAAGAACAGGAGGGAGAAAGAGTGTAATGAAGACACCCCAAAAGGTGTGAAATTTTCGAGAAGGCTTTCATCAGTGAAGACGCAAATATACATACCTAAAATGTATTTGTGTACATACATACATACACATTCAAGGTATGTTTTGTCTGTAGTTCTCCTATGCGTTCTAACCTCCGTAATTTTTAAAATTTATAAATCACATTTGGAAACTGCGTTGGGAGGGGAAGTAGGATATGGAGGAAAACCGAATTGATTAATTGTCAATACATTTGTTAATAATATTTTTTGGAAATTTATTTAAATTTAGAAGTTTAACAGTTTCATTTTTAGGAAAAAAGTTATTGAACTAAAATTGTTAAACACTCCTCCCCTCCTCTCCACTGGTTGGCCATGACCCAGTGACATTACTTATTCTCTTCATTATTTATTTCGGCTTTAAGATCTTATTAGTCATTTGTTCTTATTTACGTATTTTGTTAATGGAACTTGTAAAATCTGCTTAGTTTCAACTGTTCTTTCCTGCCGAATATTTTTTTACTACATTTCTTTTATTATTATTATCGAAAGTTGGAAGTAATGATTAATATTAACGGTGTTACCCGTCCCACCGAAACCGACTCTGACGTTCAAAATGCCTTGGGTAAATTATTTATCCCGGACGGCCTAAGATTATAGTGATGATGATGACGCAAGTCCTGCAGATGGTCTTGAAGGATGGCGGTGTAACCCTGGGCTATGCAAATCAAGGCCCTATATGGATAGGATTTGAACAGGTCTGCGCTGACGAAAGCTCCCCTGTCTGAAGACACTACTTCCTCTCGGAGTAGCGAAGACACTTCTCCCCCAGGATGCCAGCCAGGTGAGAAGAAAGAACTAGAGTCACACAGCAGCAGAGGAAACTCAGTAGATTTACCAGGCTTTATTTTTTTTTCCTCTATTCTATTCCCTCTCATTAATTGTTTATATTTTTTTATATTTTTTGCAATATTCAGGATGAAGTTGTGTAACATAATTTCAGATCTACCCATATTTCATTTGTACTTTTTTTCAACTCTATTAATAACTAAGATATTATTATTTAATTAAATTAATTAATCCCTCTAATTTCCCTCTTCTTTATCTAATTTTCTCAATTTTATTTACTTAAGAACTTCTGCAAAAATTTGAATAAGAAGGTATATAACCAGTTCGGGTTTCATTATTTCAGAAATTGAAGAAGAAGAAGAAGAAGAAATATATTTTTATTCCCAGAAATTGAACGCATGTACATTTGTAAAACGAACGTTCCTCATTATTTTTATCATTACCTAGCACGTTTTACCAAAAACGTCATAGTAGTAAGTTTTATTATATTTTGAGAAAAGGATGCTAATGTAACATTTGCAATATTTGGTTATATAACTCTTGCAGTATAATTAGAAGTAATAGCAAATATTTTAAATGCTGATATTTTTAAACCTATTTTAAACCAAGTTAATATGTCATTATTTAAACAATCAAAAAGGTTCATAACTAAAAAATATGAATATTCATATTCTCAGTTTTTATAAGTTAAAAAATATATGGAAGTAATGATTTATATAACTGAGTTATATTAATATTAATTATATATCCCGGATTTTATTTTTTCTCAATTGCACTTTTACGTATTAATTTGTCGGCTACTTTTAGTAAACAGTATATTCAAATATATGTTAGAAGTTATTATATTGAAAAACCTTACAAAAACATTTTCTTTAAACTTTACCAGTGTTGCATGGATATTCTAACTGCATTTTTATTGTATCATTGAACTTAGTAAAAATTTTAAAAAATGTACTTAAATATTTTCAATTTAGGTCTAACTGTTAAAACGACTCTCTGTGTAAAAGTATTTTAAGTAATCACGATTATTAAAAAAAAAAAATTACAGAATCCCAAAATATTATATTAATGTTTTTGAAAGCCATTAAATAGAGTAATATATAATTTTTGTAATACAATTTTTTCAACAAAGAAGGAAATCTACAAACTTTATGAATACACTGAAACAACACGCACAAAAACATACTTCCATAAGAATTGGCTTCAGCGGAATCACATAAAGCCGTCGATGTTTTAAACCATAGAAAATGAAATTTAAAAATTAAGCTAATTTTTAGTGCAAGGGAACAGAACAAAAAATCTAGCCAGGACTCGAACCTGAATCTTCTGCTATCCGGGCCGGTGCATATACCAATTATGCTACCGGGACCAATCTGATAAGTTAATAAATTCCCCGCACTAGTGTCAACAGTCTAACCTCCGAGGCCGACGAATATATCGTCTTTAGTGCAAGGGAACAGAATAAAAAATCTAACTGTCCTAACTGAAATTACTAAAAATTAGTAAAATTTACGGGGGATTAAATACCACAAAAAAATAATATTTATAAAATTTAAAAATTAAGGCATCATTCTGTTTGATGAATTACAAATAAAGGGACTTAAAAAAAAATCGAATCAGATGAATTAGGGCAAATGTAAAAGGAGCTTTTCTTCCCTAAATTACTTTCCTTTTTCCTACTCCTAGATTATCCTACATTTTCCGGAGACCTTCTTCCCCCACTCTAACAGAAGAGGCTGTGATAATCCTCGTTCGTGAAGCTTGTGTTGGGAAAGGCATTTTCGCCGTACTTAAGCGGTTTAAACCCTCCAACCCCTGCCACAGCCCACCCCACTATTCCACAGCAGAGATTTCCTTCAATTTTTAATCACCCCCCCAGTCACATTGTTACTCCTCTGAGAGCCAGCGGGAAATATTCAAACGCCCAAGAAAAAAGAATAGGAGGGAGAGTATAAGAGATAGAACGTAAGGACGGGGGGTGGGGAGTGCTGTTGGAAGGGAAAAATAAAGAAAAGGAATGAAAACAAAATACGCTCCCTTTTTGCTTTCCGTAGACACTACTCGATAATGACATTTCATAGATATGGTGCCATTAAGCAACAGCCTGTAAGCAGTAAGTCATTTAGACAATCATTTACTTTGATCTTTTGTTAATAAATAAAACGTTTTAAGCTCCAGAATTCCTGAGATTAGTTGGTTATTATTGTATATTTTATACTTTTTTATTTCCTTATTTTTGAGATTCTAAACATTAAATTTATTTTATTTTATGTAATTTATTTCAGTCAATGTATTTTTTATACATTTTCGATTAGATTATTTAGCAGAATATTATGTATTTTGAGAGTGCATGAAGTAGGAACAAAACAAATTTTAATGTGAAGTAAGAAAAAAAAAAAAGTTTAGATTTCTTAAGTTAAAAATAATTCTTAGACTATTAACTGTTCCATAGTTCTCTATTCTCTATTTCTAGCCTGATATGAATATTGCTCTTAATAAAAGTGCGCTATGTTTCTCCAATAATTTATCTTAGAAATATGCTTCTTCCAAGGCTATCACCATAAATATTAATTATATCTTTTATTTTACAGGTAAGTTGATGACTTCTATTTTGATTGGTAAGAGTTCAAAATATTAATTAATACGAACAACATTTGTATTACTATGTTACTCACAATAACCTTTATAAATTTATATTTTAATTCAGTTTTATTTTTTTATGCAAAATGTAATGAGTAAAATTCTTACAGCCATAATTAAAATATAAAATTACTCATTTGGAAAAAGCTAGAGAATATTACTAAGTAATATTTTTAAATGTTACCTAGCAACCTTGCAACTTACATAGTAATCTAGCAGAAATACCTAGCAACCTAACAGCCCAGCAGTTTATAACCGACCTAGCAAGCTAGCAATAGTAGTACTAATCTCAAAATAAGACACGGATCCTCCAACGTTCGCAGGATTTTTCATGGTTGCACGAACGTTGCCACCACTCTGTCTCAAATATCAACTGGGAGGAATGTTCATTCTATAATTTTATGATATAGAAGCAGCAATTAGTTTTATTAATATTCTTCAACGGATTGCTTTCAAATGTGAAATGAAAAGCAGATTTACGTTTTTCAGCGAAATCGATGGAGTAGGAATGAAGGATTCCCGGAAATGTCAAGTGCAAGTACAAAAACTCATTTCGCTATATAGCTGGTGTAATATTTAGTTAAGACTAATAAGACCCTTAACATATTTGTTTATTGATGAAACAATTGTTTTTGAAGTTATACAGCAAAATTTAACATCTAAATTTGAATTCTATAAGTCACAACCCTTTGTGTGTCTTAATGAATTATGTCATATTGCTTTGAAATGTGAAAAAAAGAAAAGAAAAGGCGGAGTCCCTTATATGCGAAATCGGGTGAATAGAAGGAGAGGGGTTGTTTTAAATTTTAAGTGCGATTAAATAATTGTGTTTTGGTGTAAGAGGCGTAAATTTAGATTAAAGGAATTCTTGGGGGCTTACTTGAGCTCTAAATTTTACTTTAATCTTCTAGAAGCATAGTCATTCTATATATTAAAATACGATTATTATATTTATAGATATATCTTGGGCTTGGCCAAGTCGAAAAAAACCAAAACATTTCTACACGGTCAAGCACCGGGGAAGAATCTATAATTACGTAAATAATCTAAAGGGTTATTATCACTACACATGAATATAAAACTATCATAACTTCTATTATCCGTCTTTATTGGTTTCTGCAAACCATCCAGGAAACCAGAAGATGGTATGCAGAAACCAATGAAGACGGCTAATAGAAGGTATGATGATCTATAATTATATCTGGAGACCGTAGAAGCCTATTTAAAGGATTATTTTATTTTTTGAATCCATAATAAACTTAAATTTTCTTCCTTTAATATTTAAATTGAACTAATTAAAGTTTTTATTATTTAAAAAAAGTTATAGCTACGAGCCCCATCATTGCTGTTAAAAAAATCACTGTACAGAATTGGTAAGAATTTTTTAAGCTTCTCATAAAAATGCCAATAAGGATATTTAATTTACCATCTCGAGTTATTTATTATTTATTTTGGGCAAAAATCAATAAAAATTATTTTATACTGCCCTTAAGTTCTTTATTGTCAATGTCATTGGGAAAAATGACTTCATTTTAAGTTAAGTGCTCTGCAGACCTCTTTGTCTCCTGGGTGCTGCAGTTCTCACCCCAAGAAGAGGCGCCAGCCACTGAAATGTTTATGACTGCATTCTCTCCCCGAGCTGCAAGCCTGCTTAAGATAAAGTTGTTATTTTTAGCTCTTGGCGTATGATACATTTTCTTCCTCACTAGGACAGGCCTCTATCCTCACAATGATAGCCCTGCAAGCCTTACAAAATCGTTCACTTTATTTTTTTTTCTGTATAGATTCGTTTTGTAGTTACAAATATTTTTTCTTTTTAAAAAATGTTTTGGAGAAGTAAAAAAATAAAATAAAATGATTAAATGCCAGGGAATATAATAAAAAATCTAACTGCTCCAGCCAGGGCTCGAACCTGGAGCTCCTGCTACCCGGGCCGGTATGTTTCCATTACACCACCGGGACCAGCTAGATAACTTATTAAATTCCCAGCACTTAAAAATAAAATGATTTTCCATGAGATGTTGGTTGATCGTTGATGATCAGGTGATAGTCGTGGTTCGGGCAAAGGTTTATTATTAAATAAAAACAAATTGGTGAACCGACAACTTTTAGTCCTTTTCCCAAACTTCCTTTACCTAGTACCCAGGTTAAAACACTCAATTCGCGACTCACTTTATTCGTTATCCCCGTAGCCCTGAAGAAGGCCTGAAATTCAGGACGAAACGTTGGCAACTATATATAACCATATAAACCTCTGACCGAACCACGATTATCTCCTCCTCATCAAATTATTTTCTACCATGTAATAAAGAACGTAGTGAAGAAGATACGGCTGACTGTCTGTAAGTCTCGCAGTTTGTACAAGCTGAAACCTATTTTACTACTTTTCTATTTAAATTTGAAAATTTACTAATTTTTTGGGTCTGTTATAAGGGGACGAAAAATTCGCTACAGTGACCATTCTTAGCTTTATAACACGTAATAGCCGAACCTCCACGATCCAAAGCGGCCACTGACGAAGCCACTAGCTGATGCTCCCACTTACCGCTTCGCATGTGTTTCTTGTCCTTTTTTTTTTTTTTTTTTTAATTAATATTTTGAATTTTTTCAATAAAAAGTTGAAGAGTTTATCTTAAAAAAGATTATTTAGAAACATTCATTCATATATTGACAACATCGTTACATTAAGTATTCATAGAGAGATAGATGAGTTCATTAGGTTATGAAATGCAAATTATCTTAATTGGCATACAATTTTATTTTCATTTATCGAGTATTCCTCTTCTAGACTCTATCTAACGCGAAAAAAAAATAGCTTCAATATGATGGAATTAATTGCAAAAAATAAGTTGATATTCGATGTCCAGAACCTTTGTGCCCGATCCCAAGATATCCTTAAAATATATAATCGATTGAGTTATGTGAATTGTATTGTCATGATGATGATTATGCAATATTCATTCATAAATTGATGGATTTTTTTTTTTATCTGACTCTGATAATAAAAATTGTTTTAAAAAAAATCCACGAGGAAAAATATATAGGAACATCTTATCATTTTGTAATATAATATTGATTTCTGTTTTACAAAAATGATGTACATGGACATGCAAAAGAAGAAAAAAAAGTTTGTTATATGATTAAAAAATTGGAATAGCTATCAGCTTGAGCGCTTAAGCTCATGGATTCTTACCAGCAGACCCTCTACCTCATGACCTATTTTGAGGAAAACTCCGTGAGTTATATGACGCCATATTCAGGAAGATGTCAGTTTTAGTATTGTACGCTTCTTGTATTGCTTTACGTCAAGCTTCGCCCCACAATCGATGAGATCTGTCAGTCTACTAGTGACAACTCATCTAATGGCTCACTCCTCCCTTTTATTATGGAGCATTAACAGTTTATATCTATGCTCAAGTTTGTACATAATTTTAAATATGTAATTTAAGACAAGAAGTGTTCTAATCATATGTTTGTTCTTTTAACTAATATTTTTTTTAAAAACTTAGAACAATTAATTATTACTTTATATATATNAATATATATTAAAATATATATATATTAATACATGCATTTTAATTACACACCCACAAACACACACACACGAGCGCGCGTGCGCGCGTGTGTGTGTGTGTGTGTGTGTATGTAATTCAAATGCAGCTATTAAGAGACAAAACAAGAATATAAATCCTGCATAGTTGACTAATATTGTATTTTAATATATGAATTGGAATTTAGAGCCAATAAGGTCAGATAAATCTTAATGTAGTTTTTAAAAATTAATCTATTTTATCTAAAATATTATACAAAATCTTTCTATACATTTATTCTACCTTAAATCTTGGCAGGTTTCCATATTTTTTCTGCATAGTTGACCTGTTTTTCGTTTAATATAAACATTTGTGGTTAGAGCCAATAAGGTCAAAGGAATCTTAATGTACTCTTATAAACACGAATCTATTGCTTCTAAATTATCAACATAATATATTCTATCTTAAAACTTGGTAGGTATTCATCTTTCTGTCATTTTTTCCCTTTAAATATATGCTTTTGTATATAAAGTCATTAAGGTTAAATATATTTTTGTTAGTTTTAAGAATGAATCTATATTATCCAAAATATTGCCCAACATCTCTTCATACATTTATTCTGCTTTAAATTTTAGAAGGTTTTCATATTTCATCGGCTTAAATATCCTATTTTTCCTCTAAATAATATTAAAAACAATAAGGTCAAATAAATTAATANAGTTAAAAAATATATGGAAGTAATGATTTATATAACTGAGTTATATTAATATTAATTATATATCCCGGATTTTATCTATGGATAGCAGGAGGTCCAGGTTCGATTCCTGGCGAGGACAGATAGATTTTTTATTCTGTTCCCTCTCATTAATTGATTATCATTTAATGTGTGACAATATAAGCTTGACTAATTATGTGTGACCTAAGGACATTTATGAATTAATCTTTTTCACATCTTTAATAATCGTTTTTGATAAAAACAAAAATTTATCTTTTAAGAGTGTATTGAACTGAAGTATTTACATAATTAGGTAAAAGGTAAATTTTTTCGCGGACTACGTAAATATGAAATTAGGATAAGATGCTGCTTTCATTTCAACTCCATTTCGCACTTTCCAATGAATTCAAAAAAATATATTGTGCATATTGTTCACGTAGGCTTCGACGGTCGTCAGAAGTATTTACCGTTTCTTCTTCCGGGTTGGCNTATATATATATAATAAGAACAGGAGGGAGAAAGAGTGTAATGAAGACACCCCAAAAGGTGTGAAATTTTCGAGAAGGCTTTCATCAGTGAAGACGCAAATATACATACCTAAAATGTATTTGTGTACATACATACATACACATTCAAGGTATGTTTTGTCTGTAGTTCTCCTATGCGTTCTAACCTCCGTAATTTTTAAAATTTATAAATCACATTTGGAAACTGCGTTGGGAGGGGAAGTAGGATATGGAGGAAAACCGAATTGATTAATTGTCAATACATTTGTTAATAATATTTTTTGGAAATTTATTTAAATTTAGAAGTTTAACAGTTTCATTTTTAGGAAAAAAGTTATTGAACTAAAATTGTTAAACACTCCTCCCCTCCTCTCCACTGGTTGGCCATGACCCAGTGACATTACTTATTCTCTTCATTATTTATTTCGGCTTTAAGATCTTATTAGTCATTTGTTCTTATTTACGTATTTTGTTAATGGAACTTGTAAAATCTGCTTAGTTTCAACTGTTCTTTCCTGCCGAATATTTTTTTACTACATTTCTTTTATTATTATTATCGAAAGTTGGAAGTAATGATTAATATTAACGGTGTTACCCGTCCCACCGAAACCGACTCTGACGTTCAAAATGCCTTGGGTAAATTATTTATCCCGGACGGCCTAAGATTATAGTGATGATGATGACGCAAGTCCTGCAGATGGTCTTGAAGGATGGCGGTGTAACCCTGGGCTATGCAAATCAAGGCCCTATATGGATAGGATTTGAACAGGTCTGCGCTGACGAAAGCTCCCCTGTCTGAAGACACTACTTCCTCTCGGAGTAGCGAAGACACTTCTCCCCCAGGATGCCAGCCAGGTGAGAAGAAAGAACTAGAGTCACACAGCAGCAGAGGAAACTCAGTAGATTTACCAGGCTTTATTTTTTTTTCCTCTATTCTATTCCCTCTCATTAATTGTTTATATTTTTTTATATTTTTTGCAATATTCAGGATGAAGTTGTGTAACATAATTTCAGATCTACCCATATTTCATTTGTACTTTTTTTCAACTCTATTAATAACTAAGATATTATTATTTAATTAAATTAATTAATCCCTCTAATTTCCCTCTTCTTTATCTAATTTTCTCAATTTTATTTACTTAAGAACTTCTGCAAAAATTTGAATAAGAAGGTATATAACCAGTTCGGGTTTCATTATTTCAGAAATTGAAGAAGAAGAAGAAGAAGAAATATATTTTTATTCCCAGAAATTGAACGCATGTACATTTGTAAAACGAACGTTCCTCATTATTTTTATCATTACCTAGCACGTTTTACCAAAAACGTCATAGTAGTAAGTTTTATTATATTTTGAGAAAAGGATGCTAATGTAACATTTGCAATATTTGGTTATATAACTCTTGCAGTATAATTAGAAGTAATAGCAAATATTTTAAATGCTGATATTTTTAAACCTATTTTAAACCAAGTTAATATGTCATTATTTAAACAATCAAAAAGGTTCATAACTAAAAAATATGAATATTCATATTCTCAGTTTTTATAAGTTAAAAAATATATGGAAGTAATGATTTATATAACTGAGTTATATTAATATTAATTATATATCCCGGATTTTATTTTTTCTCAATTGCACTTTTACGTATTAATTTGTCGGCTACTTTTAGTAAACAGTATATTCAAATATATGTTAGAAGTTATTATATTGAAAAACCTTACAAAAACATTTTCTTTAAACTTTACCAGTGTTGCATGGATATTCTAACTGCATTTTTATTGTATCATTGAACTTAGTAAAAATTTTAAAAAATGTACTTAAATATTTTCAATTTAGGTCTAACTGTTAAAACGACTCTCTGTGTAAAAGTATTTTAAGTAATCACGATTATTAAAAAAAAAAAATTACAGAATCCCAAAATATTATATTAATGTTTTTGAAAGCCATTAAATAGAGTAATATATAATTTTTGTAATACAATTTTTTCAACAAAGAAGGAAATCTACAAACTTTATGAATACACTGAAACAACACGCACAAAAACATACTTCCATAAGAATTGGCTTCAGCGGAATCACATAAAGCCGTCGATGTTTTAAACCATAGAAAATGAAATTTAAAAATTAAGCTAATTTTTAGTGCAAGGGAACAGAACAAAAAATCTAGCCAGGACTCGAACCTGAATCTTCTGCTATCCGGGCCGGTGCATATACCAATTATGCTACCGGGACCAATCTGATAAGTTAATAAATTCCCCGCACTAGTGTCAACAGTCTAACCTCCGAGGCCGACGAATATATCGTCTTTAGTGCAAGGGAACAGAATAAAAAATCTAACTGTCCTAACTGAAATTACTAAAAATTAGTAAAATTTACGGGGGATTAAATACCACAAAAAAATAATATTTATAAAATTTAAAAATTAAGGCATCATTCTGTTTGATGAATTACAAATAAAGGGACTTAAAAAAAAATCGAATCAGATGAATTAGGGCAAATGTAAAAGGAGCTTTTCTTCCCTAAATTACTTTCCTTTTTCCTACTCCTAGATTATCCTACATTTTCCGGAGACCTTCTTCCCCCACTCTAACAGAAGAGGCTGTGATAATCCTCGTTCGTGAAGCTTGTGTTGGGAAAGGCATTTTCGCCGTACTTAAGCGGTTTAAACCCTCCAACCCCTGCCACAGCCCACCCCACTATTCCACAGCAGAGATTTCCTTCAATTTTTAATCACCCCCCCAGTCACATTGTTACTCCTCTGAGAGCCAGCGGGAAATATTCAAACGCCCAAGAAAAAAGAATAGGAGGGAGAGTATAAGAGATAGAACGTAAGGACGGGGGGTGGGGAGTGCTGTTGGAAGGGAAAAATAAAGAAAAGGAATGAAAACAAAATACGCTCCCTTTTTGCTTTCCGTAGACACTACTCGATAATGACATTTCATAGATATGGTGCCATTAAGCAACAGCCTGTAAGCAGTAAGTCATTTAGACAATCATTTACTTTGATCTTTTGTTAATAAATAAAACGTTTTAAGCTCCAGAATTCCTGAGATTAGTTGGTTATTATTGTATATTTTATACTTTTTTATTTCCTTATTTTTGAGATTCTAAACATTAAATTTATTTTATTTTATGTAATTTATTTCAGTCAATGTATTTTTTATACATTTTCGATTAGATTATTTAGCAGAATATTATGTATTTTGAGAGTGCATGAAGTAGGAACAAAACAAATTTTAATGTGAAGTAAGAAAAAAAAAAAAGTTTAGATTTCTTAAGTTAAAAATAATTCTTAGACTATTAACTGTTCCATAGTTCTCTATTCTCTATTTC
Source organism: Oncopeltus fasciatus (assembly GCA_000696205.2). NCBI lineage: Eukaryota > Metazoa > Arthropoda > Insecta > Hemiptera > Lygaeidae > Oncopeltus > Oncopeltus fasciatus. The sequence continues at coordinate 55,895 of KZ809510.1, forward strand.
TAGCCTGATATGAATATTGCTCTTAATAAAAGTGCGCTATGTTTCTCCAATAATTTATCTTAGAAATATGCTTCTTCCAAGGCTATCACCATAAATATTAATTATATCTTTTATTTTACAGGTAAGTTGATGACTTCTATTTTGATTGGTAAGAGTTCAAAATATTAATTAATACGAACAACATTTGTATTACTATGTTACTCACAATAACCTTTATAAATTTATATTTTAATTCAGTTTTATTTTTTTATGCAAAATGTAATGAGTAAAATTCTTACAGCCATAATTAAAATATAAAATTACTCATTTGGAAAAAGCTAGAGAATATTACTAAGTAATATTTTTAAATGTTACCTAGCAACCTTGCAACTTACATAGTAATCTAGCAGAAATACCTAGCAACCTAACAGCCCAGCAGTTTATAACCGACCTAGCAAGCTAGCAATAGTAGTACTAATCTCAAAATAAGACACGGATCCTCCAACGTTCGCAGGATTTTTCATGGTTGCACGAACGTTGCCACCACTCTGTCTCAAATATCAACTGGGAGGAATGTTCATTCTATAATTTTATGATATAGAAGCAGCAATTAGTTTTATTAATATTCTTCAACGGATTGCTTTCAAATGTGAAATGAAAAGCAGATTTACGTTTTTCAGCGAAATCGATGGAGTAGGAATGAAGGATTCCCGGAAATGTCAAGTGCAAGTACAAAAACTCATTTCGCTATATAGCTGGTGTAATATTTAGTTAAGACTAATAAGACCCTTAACATATTTGTTTATTGATGAAACAATTGTTTTTGAAGTTATACAGCAAAATTTAACATCTAAATTTGAATTCTATAAGTCACAACCCTTTGTGTGTCTTAATGAATTATGTCATATTGCTTTGAAATGTGAAAAAAAGAAAAGAAAAGGCGGAGTCCCTTATATGCGAAATCGGGTGAATAGAAGGAGAGGGGTTGTTTTAAATTTTAAGTGCGATTAAATAATTGTGTTTTGGTGTAAGAGGCGTAAATTTAGATTAAAGGAATTCTTGGGGGCTTACTTGAGCTCTAAATTTTACTTTAATCTTCTAGAAGCATAGTCATTCTATATATTAAAAAAAAAAGAATAAAATAAATAAAATAAAATTAGTCTTGCAACAGGCCACATCGAACCAAGGAGGAATTACATGTTAAGAAAGTATTCATTCTCGACCTAACACACACTAGAGAGGGCGTGTTCTCAGCCCACCGTTCTGACCGCCTTATAATTATCCATATAGCTAAGAATGGTACCCTAAAAGGGCTGGATGTTCCCAGGGGCTCCCCTAGGTCATGACAAACAGAAGTTCTTATTGAGCATTGAACCGATCTCCTTCAATATTTGTCTCCGACACCATATATTTCTCTATAAAGGTTTGACCTGCGCAGAACTCGAACTTATAGCACTCGACTTTGGAGCCTTGAAGAGATCCCTTGTCAGCGGTAATTACTTTAAATTTACAATTTTCCTGTGCTTTCATCTTTCTCTATTTATGTTGCTACAAAATTCATATTAAATATACAACTTAGTTTTCTTTTTAGATTCATCTGAATATTTTAAGGTTTGTAAATCAATGGCTGATGTTTTATATTTCGCTTTGAGTCAGAAATAACCGTTTAAGAATAGTTTTATGAACCAGGAAATGGGTGAGGAATCTCTAGCTATAACTGTTGAGCAAGGAGGTAGCAGCAGCGAAGTAGGCGAGTCAAGACAAAGAGCAGTCGTTGCAGACAGACATGGTGGTGTAATTCCTGGCGACTTACCATAAGAGGAGATGGGGGGGCGCCAAGAAGTAAATTAGATGCATTTCTTACAGTAGAGGTAACACTGGCTTTCAATACCTGGGAATTGTCAGCTCACTCGGGGAGTAGCTACACGCTATCACATTAGCAGATCGACAGGCGCGCGCTTGTAACTGTTATTCTCAGATTAGAATTACTGCTGCGTGAGACTCATGGCAGAATACATTATAGCTAAAGCCATGTCGGTTTAGACAGTCCAGCACATATACAAAATACATAATACATTAAATTAAATATTCTTTTTTTAAATTAGTTTCTTATATAAGGATCTACCTTTTCCATTGAAATAAAATCTTATTGATCATTAAAATAATTTTTCAATGCTAAATAGTTATTTATGTTATTTATCGTTTCTTCTTCCGGGTTGGACCGAGGCAAATTGGTGTTATTTGCCGAGCTTTCGCACATCATTTGATGGCTTCTTCAGGGCTGAAAGCCTGATAATAATATCATTCTCTTTTCAGCCCTGAAGAAGCCATCACATGATGTGCGAAAGCTCGGCAAATAACACCAATTTGACATGGCCCAACCCGGAAGAGACGGTAAATACTTCTGACGACCGTCGAAGCCTACGTGAACAACAGTTATTTATGTTTTTGGGAAGATGTCTCCCATGCATAATTCAAAAAATAAGTTTTTATTTTATTTTTTTCTTTCGCGCAAATAATTATTATCCACACAAGCTCTTTCTGATTTCTCCTCCAATGGATGTTGTGAGAGATGTGATGTCACCGTCTTGACGAGATTCTGCCTTCTACCGGAGATGATGAATATACCGTATGCTATACATGTATTTTTATATTCTTTTTTTTTTCTAAAATGTTATTGAATATTTTTTTTCTATAACGATATTTTAATGCCACAAATGCCTTGCAATAAGACACAAACACAAAATTATTTTATTATGTAAAATTGTATCTCCATGTTAATCGGTGTACCGATGTATAAACTAATTCAGATATGTCAGTATACCGGTAAGCAGTCGGTATCTCAACTAACTAAACATTAAACTTAGTTTTATCTTGAGGAAAATTTTAAAGCTGACGTGAATCTGGAAAAATGTTACATTGCTATTTTTTTAAATAGAATTATTGAAAAATATACAGTTAAATAAAAATATCTCTATTTTTTTAATATCGGGAAATGGAAATTTCGCATTTTATTTTTAGCAAATTGTTTTCTCTCTTTATCTGTTATCTTTCGATAAACAATAAGACTCTGCTCAGTCATTTTATGAATGAAATCTCGAAAGACACATAAGCGTTTAATTAATTTATGAAATTGAAATTTATCAATGGCAAAAAAAAAAATTGATAAATGAAGTTTCATTATCATGAGTGGCTCAAGTAATTAATTTAATGATCCAACTGATTGAAGGAAAATGTTTCGTTTATTTTATTTATCTTTTATTGTTTAAGTGATTCATCTGAATTTTTTTTTAGTGTGGCTTATTATTACTATTAGGCCTTTTAAAATTTTATTTAAAAAAAATTTAATAAAAAAGAATGCTATTTGATAGCTACTTCAGTAGAGGAAGCTGATAAGAGTCGGGTCAGAAAACTTTAAACGAGAAAAGGCCTTTGGACTCATAAATTCGGGATCTGACGTAACAACCGAAGGTTCGCTGTTGAGGCTGTTCATCGAAAACTGAGTTAGAATTCTCAAAGTATCTTCCTTTTCGAAAAAAAATTTGTTCTCGTTATTTACAATTAGCAGAGGCATAACTCCAGTAAACTTTAAAAAAGTATAGTTTAATATTAATAATTTTAGAAAACTTTTAGATTTAATATTATATTTACTGTTATTATCTAAATTTTAGAGATAAGTGCTGAGAGATTTTAAAATTAATTTTAAGTTCAGTACTAGACGTATTATTTAAGTTATTCCCCTTAACTTAAATAACTTATTATTTTAAAGTACCTTTTTACAATTTAAATTTATTATTGTCTGTCGTGACTGTTACATAAATATTTTACACAATCCAGTATTTTCTACAAATTTTAGAAATATAGTTAAATATGAATTATTGTTAACATTATTATTATAAAAAGAAAAAAAAAACTTTTAGCACTAAATATTTTGCTTCGAAATAGAAAAAAGTAACTAGATAAAAAATTTTTCTATTGTACATTGTCATGCATTATGATTGACTTGAACAGAAATTTAGAAGTCGGTATGTTTGTCATCACGCATAATAGGTGTAAAATGTAGTTACAAAACTACATTTTATATATATTTTTTTCTATCCTAAAACGCTAAGAGAGGAAAATATTGATGTTTGTACCTTTTAACGGTTGTCAAAAAGAAGCCGGTGGTACCGAATTCGGCTGGATATTTTGCTTGTGAGTAGATACGGAGAAGAAGTATTCGTGGGACCCACTACCTGTCTGATATCTGAACGTTAAATCTGAATGAAACTCCAGTGGATTTTGGATGCACCTTCGCGCTGATGCGATAAAGTGTGATTCCCACGCTTTCAGCTTGCAGATTTCAAAAGTGAAGACTAACTTCTTTCATAAAATCAAAATATAGCTTTTCTTATATTATTTTTTTCTGATCACCATTTAGAAACATTTTGTGAATTAAATAAATTACTTAGTTGAATAACTGAGCGCTGTGAGCATTACCATTTATCTGAGGCCATTTGATTCTTTGAGATCCTTAAAAATAAATTAATTTTATATAATTTCTTAAACAAAAAAAAATTGATTTGCTAAAAGATGAATTTAACGTTGAAATAATAATTTAGCCTAAATAAATTAAATATCCTCAATCAAATTATTTGAACAAAATATGAAACTAGATTTAAAATTTTTCTATAAGTTTTATAGTTGACTTATTACTTAAAATGTATTTAATTTTATGTACATTTTGTTATAATCTCAATTTTTGCCAGAAACTATGTTTAATCGAAATTTATTGGGATCATATGTTTAATAAAGTTTTGATTTGACTGTTTTATGTTAATTGAAATGCTGATCTCAACAATATTAATATAGTTTCAGTTTGATACACAGCTGCAATGTATATAACAAATAACAACACTTGGAACAGAGTGAGAACCGGAGGGAGAAAGAGTGTAGTAAACACACACACAAAAAAAAAATCACAAATAGTAAAATTTTCAGGGATCTCTCGCTCTTCGTCAGCGAGGAGTTAATGCAGTCTTTCTTCACTCCTCACTGACGAAGGGCGACAAATCTCCCCAAATATTTGACTCTTTGTGTTGTTTTTTTTCATTGTGTGCGTCTGAAGTGGACACATTCTCCCTCCTGCTTACTTTATATATATATATTTGTGTGTGTGTGTGTGTGTGTGTGTCTTCTCCCTCGCTGTATTTACTTTATATATATAAATATATCTACATTTCGTGTTTCTCTGCAGCAATGCACGTTTATCAGTTCAAACGAAATATTAATATTTTTTTTTTAATTTATCATTCTTACTGGAACTTTTTTTTTTTAGATTGATACTATTTAATTTAATTTTTGTCTTAATATTATTAGTGTTGGGGAACGTATAAGTGTTAAATGTAATTGCTTATTTCACATAATTATTCTGGCGTGTAACAATTTTACGAGAGCTATATTATGGTTTGGAATGTAATAGGCAAATGGATAGCTTCCCTCCTCAGCCACTTCCGCCTGGTCTAAACTGTCAGATTCGTCTTACATCAAATTTAGTCATTCACTACTGAAGGAAGTTGATTTATTTACTTGTGACGGACGATCGGAGGGGTGATATCCTACCGACTGTCCGTAGGCTAATCTAGCTGAATACGGGGGAGAGGCGATAGGGGTTGGAAGGGGAAGGGCTCCCGAAGAGCACTCGCCTGCAGAGGTGAGTAATTATATCCGACTAGGATGGAGTTTTCCATCTGGCCAAGCAGGGAGTGACTATCGGGTTCCTAATGGAAGGGTGGGGGTGGGATCAACAAGTGTCCCAACCCCCCGCCTTTTTAGTGTGTTACTCAAAACCACTTCACCCCCCACTTGCCGCCGCCCCACAAATGGAGTCGCCCTCCGCCGTTGTGTAGTGCCGTTTCTACTTATTGCCCATTCCCCGTGTTTCACTTCCTGACCGTTTCCGTTTTTAAGCTCGCCTGCTCTGTTTCGTGCTGTGCTCGCCCAAATAATGTTGACCTCTCTACACGTACAAGTGGGATGTACCCGACGAGTACCTACAGTTCTCTCTTCGACCTTTTATATTTACGCTAAATGAATTACTCGATATTTACTTTTTTACATTTATTCATATATAACAATGGTGTATATATCAAGAAATTTAATCGTATTTTCTTCAAGTTAAAAATGGGGTAGATCTACTGAAATAAGAAAAAAAAATACAAATTTAAAAAAAGTGTATTTAAAAAAAAAGATGATCGTACATTGTAAGCCATCTTCAGGGCTGTCTATCATGAAGACGAGAGAGGACGTTTAGGGTACTCGGGAGGACGCTAGGAAGGACACTAAGTTCACATTTCCATGGCGTGAAGTTCATGGAAATGTGAACTTAGTGTCAGGACGTCCTCTCTCGTCTTCATGTTAGACAGCCCTGATGATGGCTTACAATGTAAGCCGAAACGTCTTTTTAAAAAATACACTTTTTTTAAATTTGTATATTTTTTTTGGATCTACCTTGACCGAACCCCAACTAAAATCATCTAATGTAAATTTTATCATGTCATTCAGAAGTCACCAAGTGTGAAATCAAATCATAAGCTTTCGGATGGCTTTCGGAATGAAGTTAAATTATCTTTTAAGTCAAATGGAGAGTTTTTGACCTTATAGAGTAGTAATAGATATTATAATGTCGTGGTTCGGTCAAGGTAGATCCAAAAAAAAATAAAAATTAAAGAAATGTATTTTTTTTTTTAATTATTTGCCGACGTTTTGGCTTTCGTGAAGGCGAGAGAGGACGTCGTGTCACAAGGATGACTATGGTAATATTCATGACTACTTCTCTCGCCTTCTTGTAAGCCGAAATGTTGGAAGATAATTAAAAAAATACATATTTCTTAAATTGTATTTTTTTTTAGATCTACCTTGACCCGACACAAAAAAAATCTACTAATGATCTTTTAGTATTAAGTTTAAATTAAGGAAATTATTATCTTTTACATATTCTATTTACACATGGGCTTTGTAGACGCTATGAGCCAGAACACCTGAAATGAGAAAGGGGGGCTTTTGAATTGCTCATCGAACTCAATTTCTGAGATTGTTAATGTGAATTACTTGAATGGAGATCCACAGTTATAATTTTGAGTCGAAAGAGTAGCGGCTCAGTTTGCGAATTCATGGCATGATTACTCCGAAGAATGCACTAGGCGAGTTCTAGACGTGCAAAACAATTGTGTCCTTTGATTTGTGAATTTTTAGTTGCTTGCGATTTTAATGCGATAATGAGCAGGAGAAGTGCTAACATCAGCTTATCACATGTTATTTACTGGGGGTGAAAGACAAATTAGCGAACACAAATTTTAGTTTAAACTTAAAATAACGTAGGTACAATTAAAAAAAAAAAAAAATCAGTTTATTTATGCAAGACCCTGATAATCATTAGTAAGAGATTTTCTTCGTTGTATGAAGTACAGTGTGTCATACATTTGTTAAACATTTGAGAGTAAATCATTGCTACAATGCTAAAAGTATTTACGCTTATGAAATATAAAAAAATAGACACAAATGTTTGCTAAAATTATTATTTTTTATACGTCTCTTATAGTAGTCAACGAGAAGATTCCTATACACTATCTTATGGCATATAGTTTAAAAAGGCTTAATTAATTTACCAAAAAATAAGACCTTTTAAATATAAAAATTAAAGGAGATATATATGCCCATGATGATCTCTTTTCTTTACCAGTAGGGAGGAATAATTGAGCATATAAATGAGTATTTCTGTAAAGAGTAAGTCCTCATATGAACGGATGGGAAGTCCTTGAATTTTAACGTCGTACAGTTTTATTATTCTGCATGGGCAGCACCATTGGTCCCCGACGAGAGGCCTGCCTTCACAAAGATGCCGTTCAAGGCGGTGACAGGAAACGGACGGCTGACTCTTGCAGAAATCGTAAACCGCCGACTCCTGATGTGGCCCCCGTCGTCACACCGTCTCCAGGCTCCTCGCCTGGAAAGAGCAAACCACTTTTCTCCAGTCTTCAGGGGGGGGGGGGGATTCATCATTCAGGAATAATGATTACCTTCTTGTGTCATAAATACCCCACTTTTCAGTTATCTATATTTTTCCATAAGGAAAGAACCTAAGTGTGACATACAAGAAATGCAAGAGAATGAAATAAAAAAAAATCTTACTACGTCAGCCGTTATAAAATAAATATGGGATTAAATACCACAACTAAAATCAGCATTTAAAATAATCAGTGCGATATATTTCTTAAGTCACTTTACTTCACGAAATATACATATCGACTTTATTGATTATTTATTGTCATTTAATTGTTAGTTGCTACAAGTTTGTTAGGAATATCATCTCCTAGTATTATTCTCCAATATTATTTCATGAATAACATTTTCTGATATAAAAGCAATGTCCGTAAGTTTGATGGGCTAGACAGTGTAAAATATTTTTCCAAACTGCTCTTAAAGCACTAAAGACAAAGAGACATATTTTGCAGAACAACACAGAAAGAAAAAGTATGAATTATATAACTAGCTAATCTTGTAAATTATATGAAATAATTATATATTTGGAACTTTAATTAGCTATTAAAATAAAAAGTTCGTTTCCTGGCATGTCACTCCTACTGAATTGTCAGATTGTTCATTCAGAAGCAGATATATTATGACTATCTGTAAATCCCGTAGTCCGATATCTACTGTTAAGAACTCGTAGAATAATATTTGAGCGAATTTGTTCACCCAGGAGCAGATATATTATGACTCATTAATTATGACTATCTGTAAATCCCGTAGTCCGATATCTACTATTAAGAACTCGTTTAATGATATTAGAGCGAATTTGTTCACCCAGGAGCAGATATATTATTACTCATTAATTATGACTATCTGTAAATCCCCTAGTCCAATATCTACTATTAAGAACTCGTTTAATGGTATTAGAGTGAATTTGTTCATTCAGAAGCAGATATATTATGACTATCTGTAAATCCCGTAGTCCGATATCTACTGTTAAGAACTCGTAGAATAATATTAGAGCGAATTTGTTCACCCAGGAGCAGATATATTATGACTCATTAATTATGACTATCTGTAAATCCCGTAGTCCGATATCTACTATTAAGAACTCGTTTAATGATATTAGAGCGAATTTGTTCACCCAGGAGCAGATATATTATTACTCATTAATTATGACTATCTGTAAATCCCCTAGTCCAATATCTACTATTAAGAACTCGTTTAATGATATTAGAGTGAATTTGTTCATTCAGAAGCAGATATATTATGACTATCTGTAAATCCCGTAGTCCGATATCTACTGTTAAGAACTCGTAGAATAATATTAGAGCGAATTTGTTCACCCAGGAGCAGATATATTATGACTCATTAATTATGACTATCTGTAAATCCCGTAGTCCGTTATCTACTATTAAGAACTCGTTTAATGATATTAGAGCGAATTTGTTCACCCAGGAGCAGATATATTATCACTCATTAATTATGACTATCTTTAAATCCCCTAGTCCAATATCTACTATTAAGAACTCGTTTAATGATATTAGAGTGAATTTGTTTATTCAGAAGCAGATATATTATGACTATCTGTAAATCCCGTAGTCCGATATCTACTATTAAGAACTCGTTTATTGATATTAGAGTGAATTTGTTCACTTAGAAGCAGATATATTATGACTATCTGTAAATCCCGCAGTCCGATAACTACTGTTAAGAACTCGTATAATGATATTTCTTTCTTGTATTTTTTATAGACGTTTAATAGTTCAGCAAAAAAGCAAAGCTTGGTTTTAATACAGAAGAACTGAGAATTTGCCTGACGAATTTCGCGGAGAAAAGATAAATGCATTGGAATTAATGATCTACACATTCAGCTGATAACAATGAGATGGTATAGTTCGAAGGGGAGGGGGGAGGCTTTTAGACCTCACTCAATCGCTGTGTGATATCTAAAGATAAGATTATGTTGACAAGTATCGCTTAGTTCCTAAGTACTTACTTCCCTACAATCGATGTTCTTGTCTAAATATAGATCACTCATATTTTTTACCAGTCACTCATAGATATTAGTGGGCAATTTCATTAATTCTAAGTAACAAATAAAAATTCAAACAAATTGTGTTATTGATATTAGATCTACTTATCAATATCATATTAATCATGCCTTACAAACACCTGGAAAAGTTGAGTGGTTCATATTCGTTATAAATTAAAAAAAAAAAAAAAATCCGCAAAGGATGATTGAATATGAATTTTTATAGTAAATTTTTCTCATTCATAATAATTCTGAAATTTTAATTTCTTTTCTTCCTATATTTGTATGTGTTTCCTATGTTGTTCTTGGAAATTTCGAGCCTTTTCTCCTTTATGTGGCTCATAAAATCAAATTTCACCTTTTTAACATTAAATTTACCATCCTAATTGTACAATTTCATGTGCCTTTTCTTGAACACTTGCCCACATTTTAACTCGTTTCGGTGGTTTATCTTCTTCTTTATTTCCCTTTTTATTTGTACCTACCCCCTCAGGCCATATTTACGACAGCTTCTTTCATGTTTCATGCATATGCTTCTAAACTTCTCTCTCACTTTAAAAAATACAATTATAACTTTTACTTAGGGTATAATAATACAATTTTACGAATGAGTATTCAGAGGTATAAAAACTATTAACGGGGATTTTTTTTGAATTTACAGCCTATATAAATATTTAGGTACAAGAACTATATTTTGTACCTATTTATTTTTCTCTGGCTCATATTACATAAACCAATAATAACGTAGACATTTACCCCTTTTCATTGTTCTTTTCGTTCATCTTTTTTCCTTTTCCCGAATTCACCATTATTTGACTTCGGAATTGGGGCCTATTAATGGCTGAATTCGCAATATCATTAATATTTTCGGTACTAAGCAGGATTACCTTTAACTAATTTAGATTATATAATAATAATGTCATATATTTTAAATTATGTTTTAATAATTTCATTTTTTTAAAGAGGAGACTTCACCCACCGCTTAACATCATAATAATTTTTCTTAATAATATTTTTTTTTTNAAGACTACTTAAAAATGTTGTGAAAATATGGCACATGATTTATTTGAATTAATGATAAAATTTTGTATTTTTTCAGACTGTCCATACATAGGGAATTTTTTTTTTTTGCTTAGAGATTTTTGGTAATATTTAACTTAGATAAGTCATAAAAGCTTACTATTATTACTTTTGGTTAAACTCATATATATATTTTAAAGGTAATTAATTGATTTAAAAGGGACTGTAACAATAATAATTAATAGTAGAATGGGACATCTTATAAAGGCAGTTATTACTAAGATTAGGCTACTGATTCCAAGGGTCAAAGTAAAGAAAATTTTCACATTTGGAAGGAAAAGCAGAGCCAATTCCATTGGCAGCATCTTCCTTGTAAAAATTTTGGCCATACAGCTCACATGCCATAGAATATTTGCATTTCTTGCAAGATTTTGTAAGTTAATTTTCACTAATTGAAAGAACTTTACTTCCTTTAAAATATTTTGAAACTTCAAATAAATTTAACATATTTCAGGGAAAGAAATTTCAAAACAAATAGAGTCTTATAGACGTGAGTTTATGCAGCTACAAAAGGAAATTGAACAGTTAAGAAAAGAAGCTGGTACTGGTACTTTAATAAGAGAAGGAATAAAAACTAGAGTTGAAAAAGAGAAAGTGATAAATCAGTACATGTAAGCCGTGGAATCATAATTCATTAAATTGAATCAATTCCATAATTTGATTCACCAAATACAAATTTATCAACCAATTTGCACAATATCTTCCAGTTAACATTACATCTTTAGATATATCAAATTATAACTTGGTCTGGTCCTTTGGAATACTAAAGATAAATGATTTCAGGAAAATTGGGAGATAAATCATTGTTCTACCTCACTTTTTGGGATTATCATTTTTTAATTAATTTTTACTGTGACTATTAACCAGCACATTACTATATACAAAATATGTAGAAAGTAATAAATAATAAAGTTGAAAAAAAAAAGATCTTGAATAGAATACTCCTACTATTACTAGAAATATTTCTTAGCTACTCTTCAGTACAATTTAAAATGTATATGTATTGAAAAGGAGTGTTTCTCCCAGATTCATAAATAAAAATTTACAGTAGACCTTAAACCTTTTTGAAAATGCACAAGTTTAAATTTGGCAAAGAATCTAATTTTTTTGGTAAGTTGTAAATTATGGGCTTGAGTGTTTTCTTTAATTACAGCTACTGCTGGAATTAAGTATCTATTACGAATAGTTATGTGAAAATATAAAACACATAATTACTTATTTCCTAAGGGAGAGTTTTTTTGATCGTAGATAATATTATTAGATGTTATTTTGTTGGGGTGCGGTCAAGGTAGATCCAAAAAAATACAAATTTTAAAAAATGTGCATTTTTAAATTTATTTAACGTTTTGGCTTACATTGTAAGCCATCTTCTTCATGAAGGCGAGAGGAGACGTTTTGTCACCTAGATCCCATTTTCAGGACTGCTACTGGGTCATGAAAATGGGATCTTGGTGACACTAAGCCCCCTCTCGCCTTCATGAAAGCCCTGAAGATGGCTTACAATGTAAGCCGAAACGTTGGCAGATATTTTTAAAAAAATACACATTTTTTTTTTTTTTTGGTTCTACCTTGACCGAACCCCAACAAAAAAAAATCTAATCATAATTACTTATGTTTATTATATAAATATTTCTTTCCAGGGCTAGCTAGCTTAATTAAAGAATTGGCTCACAATAGATTAAACATTTTTCCTCAAATAACTATTCACATATATAGCATGAAGGTAATCAATTATTCAATGATGTTAGATAAAAGAAGTTAAAGATGTGGTCCGTACAAAATTATACATACATTAGTGTATGAGTGCGCGTTTAGTTGCAAACTTGCATGTATTCGGCGCGTGTGCGTGTACGTGACTACATGTAGGTATATGTTATGTAGCCATTTGTTACCTTTAAAAACATTTGTTACCGAAATCCTCAAGAACATGATTTTTATTGTACACGTTAATATAATCAGAAGGCTGATTAAAATTGACATAAGAGGAATTACTTTTTCAAACTATTGAATTTAATTAGCTTTATTTGCAGTTTGTATTAAACATCATAGAGGTTTCTGCTTGACATGTTTCAGCCCTTGACGAACTCAGCCTTTTGTTTCCTATTTAAAAGAATTTTGCCAAATTTCGTTGCAGAAACAAAAACTATGCTCTTTATAAATATTTATTTGGTTGTGGTTTATTATCCCACGTAAATTTTAAACAATTATGAGAGGGTATAGAATAAATATGATAAAGAATATAAATAAATAAAATATGCTCTTTAGATCGTTAATACATGAAAGCATACCCGCACATACTGATATTTATGTATTAGTACGGTGGCTATCATTTTTGTTACCTTGTAGGTTGGAAATTAGGAAATAAAAGAAAATTTTTTTATAAAATCTACCTCAAAATCAACATGAATACCCAAGGATTGAAAGGAGAGGTATTTTAATGCATTTTAAAAGAGTGCTGGTACACTGAAACTCCTGTTATAAACATAACATGGTGAATACAGTCTCACTCTTCACGCGCGTTGATAAGACGGTCACGCAACTCCAAAGATAGAAATACATTGTCCAAACAGGAGTGTTTAGTCTTGGTGTATGTTTGGTCTGTTCCAGAAATCAACACGAATCCAGCGGTCGGCCAACATCAATATCAATAGATCTTTGACGTCACTTTCTGAAGTAGTCACTATAATAGTATCCCTCGAACGGGAACTATTGCGCACTCGAAAAAGAAAAGAGAGTGCTCATTATAGTTTTAAGTTTTTGTTTTGTTCCTCAGATGTTATTATTGTATAAAAAACGCCGAACCAATTTACTTAAGCGAAATTTCGACCTTTCGTCATACAACAAGACAAAGAGTAGTTGAAAAACATGTTTGCAGACATAGATCAATCGGTAGGGCGAAATTAGCTCGTAATTCTCAAAGTTCGAAAAGTATATTTTAAACATATATGTTTTTTTCTGATACATATTACATGAACATGTACAGTAACGAAGCTACGAATCATTTTTCATCCTCCTCCCCCTGAATTCAGACAATAATAGACTCTGTTATTATCTCCGGAATTTCCCAGAACTGCCTCAAACAACATGGATTGCTTAAATAATTTGTACACCAATATGCAATTTTAATTATCTTTCCTAATGTTAATTTTTCTTTATCATGATAGCAAAAATTTCATTATACTTCTACTATATTTTTTTTAGCCACTTTTCAGTTTAAGTAATATTTTGTTTTATAATAACATATAGGATAAGTAACATTAAAGAAATAGGAGAAATGTTTGACAGGTTTATTGAGAAGGAGGGCTGATGGTTTGTCAGAATGTTGAAAATGTTTGAATAAGTTGAAGAAATTTCTTCTATGTCAGTTCTGTCGTTAACTGGATTGTGTTGTAAGTTGATGTGAACGGTTTCAGACAAAAGACGTTTGTGTTCATAGGGTTCAGTGGAAAGAATGGTAATGTTATTTGAGTCGAATGTATGTCCTTCATGAATGACATATTTTGGGAGGGAAATTGATATTAGTTTTTTTGTTGATGTAATTTTTGTGATTGTTAATTCTACGCAAAATAGGGATTTTGGTTCGCCCAAAGTAAGAACCATAGCAATTAGGAGTGGAACAAGGACTTTTATAAACAACATTAGTTCTCTTAGAAAGGGGGGTGGGGTCAAATCCAGGACTTCTAGAATGTGAGTAGTGGACACTTAGCACTAAAAAACATGCCTTTTTGTGTGTACATATATATGCGACTATGTGTCTGTTGATAGTTTCTTACTTAATGTTAATATATATTAGTGAATGTTCATATTTATATAATTGATAAGAGTGTGAAGACAATATTTGCTTGTTTTAAATCCTTTAAGATAGATAAATTGTTAGACAATACTTTAAGATAAGTATTAAAGAGTATTAGGTTTGAGAAATTATGTTGATAATGAATAATAAAGGTTTCATAGCCCTACACTTGGTATTAAGAAATTTACTTATATATCATATAATATACTGATATATCATTGAATTCTGTCGTCAATTTGAATAAATTACATGTGATAATTATTTAAACCGTTTTTAGGTAATATTTTGTTGGCCCAGTCTGTAGATGAACTATGCATTTTTGTGAAGTTGTTAAATAAGCATGTAAATAGAAGTATTTAAGTGTACGGTTATCTGTTATTGAAATCATTTAAAACAAAATTGCCAAGCATGATTTTTCAGTATTTTTCAATTTATGTCTTAATTTTGATCTTTATAAGAATAGATTTTTATAATTTCTATATTAAATTATTTTAAACGGCATTTAAATAAAACTGTAACGTTGAAGGTATTAGTATGAACTGAAGAGAAGAAAGAAATAATCACCTAAGTTGAATGAAATTATAATAACTCCTTGAAAACAAAGTAATAAGGGTTTAAAAATGGAAGGGATGGTGTGATAAAAATCATTTGCTTAGAAACATTTGTCCATTTTCTTAGAGATTGTTTATGTGATTAGCGCTTTCTACTTAAGACTTAGTCAGAAAAACATTTATATAAAAATATGGAGAGAGGAATTACCAAAGAGATAAAATTCGAAAAGTCTAACAAACTCAACATTTATTATAAAACTTCCTTTATACAGCTTATAATTTGTTTTCCCGTTTTTATTATTCTTTTGTTTTTCGAAATATTTTTAACTTTTAAATGAAAATACTGATTTCCCATGAAATGGAATATTCACAACAAATCTACAATTTATAAGTTCAGAGACACTGATATTAACAAGTCATCGTTTAATGACTGATACATTACAACATCAGTTATCTCGTAATTACCTGCTTTAGTGAAACCTATCTTGACCAGAAAGGTTTTACATGGAGAATTTTTTGACCTATTCAATGTCTAATTTTAGCCTAACTTATTAAGAATCACTAGTCAAATGTAGCTTAGGACCGAATTTCCTCTAGGGAAACAAGTAATTCAGAATTGGTCCTCTGGCTTGACCTTTGTAAAACTTCATATAAACTTATATATATATATTCTAGAAAGTTAATAGTGAAATGCGTATTAAGAAGATTTTGAGTGTTTGGCGGAATCTGTTATTTTCAAAATGTAGGAAACAAATTCGGTATTTAGTCTTTTCATAATACATTTTTCAATGTATTTACTTTCAGTTACAATTAGTTGAGGAAAAAAGAGTGGAGGTTCAGAGAGAGTCCGAAATGTATTATCGCAATATATTTATTTGTACAATGGTCTGGCAAATGGAGAATACAAATCAACAAAGCAAAATGCGTTCAGGTTAATTTCCAACTGCGGACAAAAGACTTCCCTGAAATTGTGAAATTTAACTATTTATTGTTAATTTATTTAGGAATAATTTATTTATTCCTTTACCACATACAAATTCCGTTCGTTACCTTGGGTTCTATCTTGACTCACGACTTACATGGAGGGAACACACTAAAATTAAAAGACAAGAACTCAATCGGCGATATGGACTTCTATTCAGACTCATGAATAAGAAGTCCAATCTTACGATTGATAACAAACTGACGCTCTATAAAACCTTATTACGACCAATCTGGACTACGGAGTAGAAATCTGGGGTGCCGCCAAGCCTTCCAACAACCAACAAATCCAGTCCTTTCAATCCAAAACCCTCCGAATAATCGCAAATGCTCCCTATTACGTATCCAATTCCTCTCTTCAACACGGGTTTAATATTCCTTTCGTTCAGGATCTAATTTCTTCCCGCTTCAGCCTTTTCCACAATAAACTGCCATTCTATCCTAATCAATTAGCACAGACCATGTCTTCCAACTCCAACCCCTACAACCCTCCCTGTCGGCTCAAACGAAGATGGCCCCGTGACCTCCTGGGGACATAGTCTGTAAATAATTTGAGAGTCGAGTCACTGGTCACCTTCTCTCCTCGTGGGACTATCATTAATGTCATTTTTTTTTACTACTCACTGTAATCAAATTACAAAATGTTTTTATTTATTTTTAACAGAATATAATTTACAAATAAAGGTTATTAAAAAAAATGTATTTGTATTACGGAAAAGTTAATAGAACATATTAAGTGAGTAATTTATTTCTCTTACGTTATTATCGTTTTTGTAGACCCACAGTCTTCCTTCCCAGCTACGACTTTAACCATATATATATATCATCTTTTTTCCTTTTCCCGAATTNGGAAAATGCACCGGCCCGAATAGCAGGAGAATATATATATATATCGGTTTACTTTATGTAATAGCCTTATGAGAATATTTATGTACAATTGAGTACATTTCGAAAACCTACATTTGCTACCTAAGCTTTCATACACACAATCAGATACGCCATCAAGAAGTTTTTCTAGCAGCAAAGTGATCAGCCTTGCTTCCAATTGACCATGGAATGTGTGTGATCCACATTTTATTTATATTCGTTTTTAGATCAGCGTCCCTCCCCCCCCCCCCTCAAGGTAGCCGGAGAAGTTACCAAAAGGAAATTGGTCGGAGAGTGGCTTTGCCCCGGATGTTTATCAGAGGAATGGGATATTTCTCTTTTACTTGAGTCCTGAAGAATTCCCCTTCACAGACTGTATTCCGAATGTATTCACTCCTGTATTGGCAAAGAGGGAGCATGGCGGATGTGGGGTGCGTACGTAGTTTTCGTAACCGACTCTTTGCAGTCCGCTGGCAACTTTCTTTCCAATGCATTCATCGGAGGCATTTCCTTTGTCTAGTTATTGCTGCATCGGCTAGTCCGTTTCTTAGCCAACAAATCCTGAGGGTTTTTACAGAAAATGTCACCCGCCAATATGTCTGCAATGCGCCTCTTCAAAATTACTCATCACCTCCAAATTTAGCTCCATTTGCAATTCTATGCGAATAAAAATTCAGTACACGAAAATGCTATTTAAACAGCTGGGGCAATAACTAAAGTAGAACAGTAGACACAATTGGAAAATGCTAGAAGAATGGCCCAAATAAAATTGATTTTTACAGAGGCACCATTTTATAAAAGAGCACACCTTGAGAGCCAATTGTTGTTTTGTTTTAATATGTTTTATGTGTTTCTATTTTCCTTCTGCCGTGCAAGAAAATTTTAGTAACCGGTAAAACAAATATCAGACCGACTTTATGTATTAAAACATTTTTAACTCCCTAAAACATCATAGAATATGACAAATATACTGTTATATGCCTTTTGAGGGTATATGAAGGAAATTGTAATGAGCGGATCCGGAAACGAAGGCTTTGGCCTCACACATATGCAGTGAACAAAGAACCTATTATAACTGCTCTGTAGTGGGAAATCTTATGCCGACAGCGGTTTGTACCATTTTCATGATGTTACCTTCATGGCTTCACTATGGTATTTACGGTTGTCCTATTTTGTATAGAAGCACTAAAATATTGGTAAAAAATACACGTCGATAATTAATTTGTTAAATTTTGGAGAATCAGTGGCTAGAACGAGAGAGTGATGTACATATGAAATTTTCCCAAGAGTCAATTCGCGTTTATGGATTACCAGGAATTTTTTCTTATAACATTAATTTAAAGATTTATTATTTCAGACAAATTATTTAAATTTTGATATGGTTTCATCTACATACATAAATTTATATTATATTATACTCAGACACACACGTGTATACTATGCTTCAAATCCTATGACCCTTAGTCAGTTACTAAGGACAAGAAATCTTGAATCCGTGAAAAACTGTCCGAAAGCTAAGGATAAATAGTTTAGCTCTTTAAACACAATGCGCCTTGTAAAGAATGTGCTTCTGAATACTTCTGTATTGTGTATATATATATATAT
>KZ809511.1:3911-21887 GCA_000696205.2 Oncopeltus fasciatus
AAATACATTAATATACAATTTATTTATTTTTTATTACACTTGTATTTATTTATTACATTCTGTTAAATTAAAACATTTTGTAATTTGATCACCACAATGAATTAAAAAAAAAATGACATTCAATATCAATCACATGAAGAGAGAAGGTGACACCACTCTCAATATACAATTTATAATACAAAAATTTTTTAAATCGGTAAATTTAATTTGGTAATTCTGTTAATCTTTGTAAGAGTTTGACAATTGATAATAATTCATACAAGCGAAGAGATATGGGAGGTCAGGGGAGTGAAGCTTCATAAAAACCAAATGGAAATATTATAAATAAACAGGTTTTTCTGGAGAAAATATGCTAGAATATAATAAATGTAAAATACAACTTTCTAACATGGTGGTCGGGATTCGATCAATAAGTTTTAAAATTAAAAGAATTTGGGAATTGATACAACAGATGCAAGGGAATAGAATAGAATAGAATAGAAAAAAAAAACCGAGTGTCTAACTAATAGAGCATAATGTTAGCTCCTTCGAGCATAAGACGATATATTCGTCTTACTTGAGGGTTCAGACTTGAAGTAATGTGCGGGGGTAGAAGGGATTATCAAGCTAGCCTCAGTGGTGTAATGGTTAGCATACTTGCCCGGAAAGCAGGAGATCCTGATACGTGTCCCGGCTGAGGCAGTAACATTGTTTTATACTATTCCTTAGATACTTAGATGCAGGATCTATTGTATAAAATGACGTGGGATTAAATACCACAATTAATTTCAGTGTTTGGGAACTAATATTTTTTGTTTTACTCGACGTTTTAGGCCTTCTTCAGGGCAAAGGAATAATGGAGAAAGAGCCAATTACACAGTAGTAGGAAATTCATATATCTTATTTTTCCAGCTCCACTTTAATATGAACGGTCAGTTATTGACCAGTATACGTAATTTTCTTAGGCTTATGCCATGTAAGATAATCTGCTTAAAATATTTTAATTTTTGAGGAGAGGATAGTCAGGGATTCGTTCTTGAGAGCTGAACAAATAAAATTGATTTGTAAACAAAAAAAGTTCAACGTTTCGGTCTAAATTTCAGGCCTTTATCAGTGATAGGGAGAGAAAGACTCCTGCACTACAATAACTAAATCATAATTGGTCATCATAAAATTAGCATGGATATGTATTTAGACTTGAAATTAAAATATAATTAAACTTAATTACGTTAATATATAATAAATATAAACTTTAGAGGTAAAATTATTGTTATCAAGTTGAAAACTTGCTTCAGCTTATGATATATGATCTATCCTACCGTTTGTGCGTGCATAGGCAGTGTTCCATAGGTGTGGTCTATGGTATTTATATAATAACAGAGGCGATATCATCTGCCCCTGAACATATCATCAATTTGCTTACGTAAAGTAGAACCGCTGCAGATAACTGCATCCGAGTGGGGGCAGTGCCTCCCAGCTCTATCTCCCATCTTGGACTGGCTAGGTATCTCTCGCCGCCTGTCGCCGAGTGAACGGTTGCACTCCGATTACAGGCGCCCCAACGCCGAACTGACATATTTATTTGACCCCTTCCGACTGGCTCTAGCGTCGCCGGGCCCGAGGGCTTTTCGCCACTGCAGACCTCCAGCAGCTCCTTATCGATATGCATGTGTGGGAGACTAGCAGTCCACCTGGAACCCACGGAACCTCAGCGCATAATTCACAAAGCTGGAGAAAGTGTATGAAGAATTAATAGTTCTTGAAAACCATCAAGCAGATTGTTGTACGAGATAAAAATCACTCTTTTTTCTTTATTAAACAATTATATGCAAGGGGATAGAATAAAAAATCTAACTTTCCCAGCCTGGGCTCAAACCTGGATCTCCTGCTATCTGGGCAGGCGCGTTAGCCATTTACGCCACCATTGACAAGCCAGATAANGAGCGAATTTGATTTCTATACTTTAAACGAAATGTACGAAATGTTCATTTCTCTATGTTATATTTTTAATTATTTTTCTTAATGTTTAATTTTATATAGTTTTTTCAATGCTAAATATGTTGTGGAATATAAATTATGTGTTATATAACTGTAAGTGTAACAAGAAAGAAGTTAATAACAATTTTTTAAATGGGTCTTCTAAATAGGCCTACTCATGAACAGATTTCTGTTATTAAAGAACTCATCCAAAAGTTTTTTTTTTTAAAAAAGATCTAAAAAACTGAATTTAGTTTCATGGTCATAAACCTTGCGTAGGACCCATATGGATTTGAATACAGTTGTTATCTAAAGTCACAAAGAAATGCCACCATTAATAGCCCGACCAAAGTGAACTCTTCACGGGAAATCGTCTAAAACTCACTTCTTGCGCTAAGTCTAGCCAATGCTAACCTTCTCCATTAGCATAATAATAAAAAAATGGATAAGCCAAGCTTATAAATATATTAATCTCAATAGATTGATCGCGCAATTACCTAGCTGATTGTCCAAGAACTTGATCCTAATCATTATCCTTCACATCTTACTTTTTTTTTCTTTTTTTTTAACAGCGAGAGAGAGACATCACCAAAGCACAACTTTTAAGTCTTCATTCAGTGTTGCAGCTTTCGGCATTTATATTCTAATGGTCAGCGCTGGAACCCTGATACTAAGAGATTCTCAGTTCGAGAAGGCAAGCGCGACATAAATCTACAAGAATTATTTAAGCATTTCCATACAGTGTATGGAGTCTCACATGCCCCCTCAAAATAACACGTTTCACAGTTATTACTAAGTTACTAGGTATAACTAGTAACTTATACCTAGTAACCTAGTAAGGTTATACTTAGTAACCTAGCAATATGCCTTGTTACATTATACCTAGTATACATAGTAACGTAGTAACATATACCTAGTAACCTTGTAACCTTACACCTACTAACATATACCTAGTAATATAGTAACATTATACTTAGTAACCTAGTAACATTATACCTAGTAACAGTATACTTAATAACATATGCCTAGTAATATATACATAGTTACATTATATAAATTAATATACCTAGTAACATTATACCTAGTAACCATTATCTATTATCTGACGCCGGGGTTATTGATCTCGAATGCTGCCAAGCTGAGAGAAGTCTGGAAATGTGCTAAATAATCTATTTACTCTCTCCCCTATTAATAAAAAGTGGACTCTTTCTGAAACTGAGGAGGGATTGGTCGGGGATTCGTTCTTGGAATTTGGTGAAATAAAAAACAATTTGTAAGCAAAAAAGTTTTTATTGTTACCTACGACGGTCATACGACAATCTCTATATTCATATCTTGTAAGATTTTAAAAATGATCAGTCATTGTGCAGTCATCCATTGATATACATTTCTTATAATTATGTGTCATATTACTTTAAAATATATCTACAGACGACGAGAAACATTTATAATACCGCAGATTTATCTAAGATTTGTGTCATGCGAGGTTCATGGACACGTCAGACCTGACATTCTTCTGAATTCTGTTTTCAGGAAGCCAAATGATTTGTGTCCTTTCTCCATGTGGACAAACGATATATTATCCCAAGGCGGTAGTAGCACTTAAAATTCCAGGTGGACTATATGTCCGGCAGCGATAAATATCCCATGATCTGTGACAATGAAATAGAGCAGTTCACAACTATGGGTGATTCATCTCCCTACTCCATCAGCTGACCGAACATGTCGCTTTAACCGCCTATGATGATTGAATGGTTCAGACATCCCTTATGGTGTAGGCTTATATGCCTAATCCTTTTACCCTTTAACCCATTCGTTTTTCAGTACTTTTTATTTTTAGAAAACATATGAACTGCTAATTGGTATTATATATNTACTCCTAAATCACTATTTGCAATATTTCTCTACTTTAAAACAGAACAGCTCACTAAACCGTTCTAAATTACATTAGTTCTTCGTACTTATGTTTTTAAAATTAGCTTTTAAACTGAAATAAGATTGACGGGAGAAAATAAATAGGGAATGAACGAGGAAAAAAAAAAATATATATATATATTCACGTAGGCTTCCACGGTCCTCAGACGCATTTACCAATACTTCTTCCGGGTTCAGCCGTGCCATGGAGTTTTTAGGTGCTAAGCTTTCGCACATCGTGTGATGGCTTCTTCAGGGCTTAATGGAGAATTATTGAATGAGGTAAGCTTGGCACCTAAAAACTGCAAGTCACGGTTGTACCTGGAAGAAGTATTGGTAAATAAAAAAGAAAATCTAAAGGGTTATTATTATTATAACTACCAATTAATATAGAACTAGCATACCTTCTATTATTCGTCTTCATTGGTTTCTGCAAACCATCTTCTGTTGGCGAGAACTTTCGGACATTATCCATCCTCGTGGCCGAATTCATGTGTTCACTGTCACTGTCTGTATTCATGTTTTATTCTCAGAGAATTAATTCAAACGCAGTTGAATACAGACAGTGACAGTGAACACATGTATTCGACCTTGGGAATGGACAATGTCCGAAAGCGCTCGCCAACAGAAGATGGTTTGCAGAAACCAATGAAGACGGATTACAGAAGGTATGATAAAAAAAGAAAAGTTAATATATATATCTATAATATCTTTAGTGATCTCATGACTCTTTGCTCGCGCCGGCTTCTCACTAATTTATGTCCCGCTTAATGAATCGTAGGAAATTCGCTTAGTTTACGCAGTTCTTGCGTCTTTTCTCATAGGAAGTAGATTAGAGAGAGTAGTTCTATGCACAAGAACTAACACCAATTTCGCCATTAACGTTTACATCTCACTGTACGCGATCTTAATCTCATCATCACCAGTAGAAGATTATTTTGTTAAGTCGGAAAAGAAAAAAGGCGACAAAGTAAGTCGCGAGAATATTGTTTTGTGTCGAGTGCGTTAGCCGGCAATACGACGCAGGGGCATAACACCAACAAATTACTGTGTTACGAGGATCGCAAAATTTAAAAGAAAAAAAAATGTAGGATGCGATTTGCCCAGCGCCAGAGGAAGAACGCCTCAGGAGTGGTTGGCGCATTAGCGGGCAAGGCGCTATCCATCAGAGCAACACTCCATAAGGCACCTGCGCCGATTTGGGCGGCTTTTAAATGAAATTGTTAGCCTAATAACAGAGCAGGAACTGGTCGGCTCCGCTCCTGATTTATCGGCCCCCGTTAGTGAACTTTAATTAGTCATTTTCCACTGGATCCAGGATCATTAGGGTTCTTCTGCAGTAGATCTCCGGCTACCTGCCTCTGGTGGTGCGTTACCTGGGAACAACNAAAAATACACGTTTTTTTTTAAATTTGTATTTTTTTGGATCTACCTTGACCGAACCCCAACTAAAATCATTTAACAATAATTTCTACGGTCAAAAAACTCTCCATTTGATTAATATTTTAGCGTGTACCTCGCTGCCCAATGGCAGTACTCCTAAATCACTATTTGCAATATTTCTCTACTTTAAAACTGAACAGCTCAGTTAACCGTTCTAAATTACATTAGTTCTTCGTACTTATGTTTTTTAAATTAGCTTTTAAACTGAAATAAGATTGACGGGAGAATATAAATAGGGAATGAACGAGGAAAAAAAAATATATGTTCACGTAGGCTTCCACGGTCCTCAGACGCATTTACCAATACTTCTTTCGGGTTCAACCGTGCCACGGAGTTTTTAGGTGCTAAGCTTTCGCACATCGTGTGATGGCTTCTTCAGGGCTTAATGGAGAATGAGTGAATGAGGTAAGCTTGGCACCTATGGTAAAAACTCCAAGTCACGGTTGTACCCGGAAGAAGTATTGGTAAATAAAAAAAGGGAAGTTAAAATATATATTTATAATATCTTTAGTGGTCTTATGGCTCTTTGCTCACGCCAACTTCTCACTCATTTATCTCCACCTTAATGAAACGTAGGAAATTCGCTTAGTTTACGCAGTTCTTGCGTCTTCTCTCCTAGGAAGCAGAGAGAGTAGTTCTATGCACAAGAACTAACACCAATTTCGCCATTAACATTTACATCTCACTGTACGCGATCTTAATCTCATCATCACCAGTAGAAGATTATTTTGTTAAGTCGGAAGAGAAAACAGGCGACAAAGGAAGTCGCGAGAACATTGTTTTGTGCGTTAGCCAGCAATACGACGCAGGGGCATATCGCCAACAAATTACTGTGTTACGAGGATCGCAAAGTTTAAAAGAAAAAAAAATGTAGGATGCGATTTGCCCAGCGCCAGAGGAAGAACGCCTCAGGAGTGGTTGGCGCATTAGCGGGCAAGGCGCTATCCATCAGAGCAACACTCCATAAGGCACCTGCGCCGATTTGGGCGGCTTTTAAATGAAATTGTTAGCCTAATAACAGAGCAGGAACTGGCCGGCTCCTTTTAAAATAAAAAGAATTTGGGAACAAATACAACAGATGCATGGGAATAGAATAAAAAAAATCTTACTACCTCAGCGATCTAAAAAACTGAATTTAGTTTCATGGTCATAAACCTTGCGTAGGACCCATATGGATTTGAATACAGTTGTTATCTAAAGTCACAAAGAAATGCCACCATTAATAGCCCGACCAAAGTGAACTCTTCACGGGAAAAAGTCTAAAACTCACTTCTTGCGCTAAGTCTAGCCAATGCTAACCTTCTCCATTAGCATAATAATAAAAAAATGGATAAGCCAAGCTTATAAATATATTAATCTCAATAGATTGATCGCGCAATTACCTAGCTGATTGTCCAAGAACTTGATCCTAATCATTATCCTTCACATCTTACTTTTTTTTTCTTTTTTTTTAACAGCGAGAGAGAGACATCACCAAAGCACAACTTTTAAGTCTTCATTCAGTGTTGCAGCTTTCGGCATTTATATTCTAATGGTCAGCGCTGGAACCCTGATACTAAGAGATTCTCAGTTCGAGAAGGCAAGCGCGACATAAATCTACAAGAATTATTTAAGCATTTCCATACAGTGTATGGAGTCTCACATGCCCCCTCAAAATAACACGTTTCACAGTTATTACTAAGTTACTAGGTATAACTAGTAACTTATACCTAGTAACCTAGTAAGGTTATACTTAGTAACCTAGCAATATGCCTTGTTACATTATACCTAGTATACATAGTAACGTAGTAACATATACCTAGTAACCTTGTAACCTTACACCTACTAACATATACCTAGTAATATAGTAACATTATACTTAGTAACCTAGTAACATTATACCTAGTAACAGTATACTTAATAACATATGCCTAGTAATATATACATAGTTACATTATATAAATTAATATACCTAGTAACATTATACCTAGTAACCATTATCTATTATCTGACGCCGGGGTTATTGATCTCGAATGCTGCCAAGCTGAGAGAAGTCTGGAAATGTGCTAAATAATCTATTTACTCTCTCCCCTATTAATAAAAAGTGGACTCTTTCTGAAACTGAGGAGGGATTGGTCGGGGATTCGTTCTTGGAATTTGGTGAAATAAAAAACAATTTGTAAGCAAAAAAGTTTTTATTGTTACCTACGACGGTCATACGACAATCTCTATATTCATATCTTGTAAGATTTTAAAAATGATCAGTCATTGTGCAGTCATCCATTGATATACATTTCTTATAATTATGTGTCATATTACTTTAAAATATATCTACAGACGACGAGAAACATTTATAATACCGCAGATTTATCTAAGATTTGTGTCATGCGAGGTTCATGGACACGTCAGACCTGACATTCTTCTGAATTCTGTTTTCAGGAAGCCNGACGTCCTCTCTCATCTTCATGATAGGTAGGTGTGGCAAAATTACTGCTTTAATAATATTTCAATTGTTTCCTGTTAATTAGTTGTTGGTTTGCATGTTTTTTTCAAATTGGTTCTTGTTTTCAATATTGTTTTCATAAACTTTTAATTGTCTTACACAGTTTTCTACTTTCATACTCTTGATATCACATTATATTATAATTTTCTATTATACTAATTTCAAATATTATTGTATTCTCATGACATTGTATTTCTACAGCCCTGAAGATGGCTTACAATGTAAGCCGAAACGTTGGCAGATAATCCTTCATTAAAAAAAATACATTTTTTAATTTGTGTTTTTTTGGATCTACCTCGATCGAACCCCAACTAAAATCATCTTAGCCCAATATTATCCATTTGATAGAATACCGTAGATAACGATGAAACATCACATTTACCTCAAAGATACAATTGATTGAATATTATTGTATCCATAATAGTTTATTATAAATAATAATCATAAAATGAAAAGTAATAATTAATATATTGCGTATACTATTTGACTGCAATTAACGGATTACATGCAGGAACTTTTTGATTGATACAATACATTAGTCACACATTGCTCAATCACAAATATAGCACCCTGCAGATATCTATGCAGAGTAAGACAGATGGATGGAGACCTTCCAGATGACCCCAAATATTATACCTTCGCAATTTGGGGAAAATGTGCAGAATAAAACATTAGCCAAATTGTGTTTGGAGGTTATTTGGGCGTCGAGTATTATGCTGGAGAAATTTGTCAGGGTTTCAGCCTGGACCAAAAAAATTAATTATAATCCATAATTATTGGGTAATTACTTTATTATTGCCGTTTCGTCATAGCTTGTAAGTCATCATCAGGGCTGAAACTCTGACAAATTTCTCCAACATTAGCCAAATCCCTTCAATCTGGGATCTGATTTGAGGATCCCGGAAAACTGAGGATACATCATTGTAAGATGAATTATATTATAATTTATACAGTTTTCAGAGTACTAATTTCTAACCAAGAATTTGGTTAAGCATATATTAGTATTAGTAGTATTCTAGGATATCAATAAAATAAATAATTTATTATTATATAGAAGAAAGAATAAAACATAATTTTATCAACTTACAAAAGTAAATAAAACTCACGCCTAAACTGCGGATTTAACACTTTTCATTATACTGGTTATAAATAAGTGTAAGTAATGAAATCTATCTTATTTTTTATTATCTATCTTATCTTATCTTAGGGAAAGAACAATTATGTAAAGAGAAGGACCTCTGACCTGTCAATGTACTGGAATCGAAGAGTGGGAGAAAATATACTCAGCCATCATAGCTATATTTTTAAATGTCTTCATTATTTTTAGTAGACATATCATAGTGTATAGACACTATACAATTAACTTTTGTACCTAATATGTTCCGTTCATTTATTGTAACTCAAATAAAAACAAAGATATTAATCTTGTAAATTTTGGACTACCTCAAAACACCTCCTCATTTTATTCCAATTAAAAATAAATTCATTCAACACTTGGCAATAAAAATCCAATATGCAAAATTTTAAGCACACATATATGGAATTTTTTTTTCTATGTTTAAAGAATAGGGAGCCCGCCCAATATTCTTAATATATATTATAAGTTACACTTTAAAATTTTTTCTCTAGANATTTTATATTTTAGAATATAAATTGAATAAAATTAAATTTTACACCTATTTCATTATCAATTTTCGGCGCTCTAGCTCTGCAATGTTCTAACGCGCACAGAAAATATATCTAAAATTTTTTCCCATTTTTAGCTTCTCCAATGCAATTTGGTGATGACCTATTGAAATTTTTCCAAAGCGGCTTCAACTTATTTATGGGAAATCAAATAATAAATAAATTTAAAAAAAATATATGTAAAACTCCGGTTTTATCAACACAACACATGTGATCGCTTCGTCACCAAGGAATTGTTTTCTACTTTGAATACTAGTGTTCTCTATCGCGTCACTACTTTGAATTGTTCTCAGTATTTATTTTCTTCCATCGTTACCTACGTTTCAACAGAAGAGACTACTTTGCTGAAAGAAGGCTTCTTTATTTCGATTCGTTTTCAGAACGCATCGCAGTAGTCTTCTTTGGCTTTCAAGCTTATATATATAAAACTAATTTTATTTCTGGCAATTTACTTGTTTTACTATCGTGTGAGTTATCTGTTTGTAAAGGCAGGTAAACGTTATTTGAACTGATATAGCCAAATGGAATCCTTTCCGAGAGGTTTGTTTAAAAAACAAGTTTCTTGCGTAGAAGGGCATCACACACCCCCTCTCTGGGGAGAGTTTAAAATACCTGAGTCGCCGTGCACCTTGAGGGATTTGAAGGGAATTCCTCGTACAATAGCTAGAAGACCTCTTGTTCCGAAGATGTAGGGGGAGGAAAAAACTCGCATTGTGCCACCACCTGAGACATGTGCCCCGCCAGCAAACCACCTACAGGCGCACGTCTGCCAGGAATTCAACATTTCCAATGGGTATAAGATCACCACTTACCCCCAAGACTCTTCCGGGTTGGCTAGTCTATATACAGCTTTATTTTTCGCTATGTAAAAGATGGATTCAAAACGCAAAAAAATAATTTGTTTCAATTTTAAAAATTTTTTTTATCGAAGTAAACCTCCCTATCAACCACTGAGATTCAATAAGAGAGGGGCTATCTACTAAGGTTTGCCACCCCTTTTAAACATCCATAGCTGAGGACAAGCTTTTAATATAGATAAAAGCTATCCCTGGGCGATATTTGAACCCGCTGCACCAGGATTGCGAAACCCGAACGGATCCCATGAGCCACTCTGGCGCTCGGAAACTTTGTCATTCTGTTTTTGTTTTTTTTGTTGTTTTTTTTAAAGAAAATTATCCATTTAAAGGGTTATTATCACTACGAATGAATACAGAACTATCATACATTTTGTTAACCGTCTTCATTGGTTTCTGCAAACCATCTTCTGTTGGCGAGTGCTTTCGGACATTGTCCATCCTCGTGGCCGAATACGTGTGTTCACTGTCACTGTCTGTATTCTACTGCGTAACCAATGAAGACGGATAATAGAAGGTATGAAAATTATCCATGTTTTATGTTTGAAATCATATTCATATGTGGTTGAATTAGTTACTTTTATGATAGAAGTTGGGTTATTTTTAACGAAATTAAAAAGGTCTTTCGTCACTAAATATTTAAAAAAAAAACCATTCTAAGTTTATTATTTTAATTAATTAATTTCACTTACAAATAATTTACCTTATATTTTTAAAATTTATATATTGTGACACTTTTGACCTCTTTAGTCAACATTTATCATATTAAACTTTATCAAACGAATGTTGTTTTGTTTTTGGGAAGAGTCTACTTTAAATTACACTCTCCGTTATATTTCGTTCTCTACATGATTTGTTTAAAGGTAAAGAAAAAAGGCCTACATGTATACTAAGAAAATACCAATGAATCACAGTTGTTAAATTTATGTATTTAAACTTTCCATGCTATATAAACCCCCACTCCTAGATTTACTAAAATAAATAAATAAAAGGAAAAAAGTAGCTCCTGAATTAAGTATATCTCTCATATATCGTAACGATCGACATATGTAAGAATAAAGTAATAAATTGTCCTATAAGCCCAATGAAATTACGGAAGCAGATGCTAATATCCATGTGGATATTTTTAGGCCAATTTGGAGGATGGGGGAGGGAGAGGCGCTTATTTTAGTTTAATTTTATATATTATCCCTATTACGCACTTTTTTTTTTAAATGTGGAAAAGATTAAGTTAAGCATTTATTCTGCTTCATATTTATCTTGATAACACTAATAATACCAAATATTTTGAAGACTATGCAATTTGTTCTTTATAAACTTTCTTTCCGTCACTGGGAAAGAAGAGTGCTCGTTGGACTCTGAAGGGAGAATCCTGACTTACGACACTCTTTGGTGCCTGATGATAGTGTAAAGGACACCGAAATAGGTCGCTAATTGAAACAGGAATGACTACCTGTTCATCTTTAAAGTATTATTTTCATGTTATACTTTTTTTACCTGCAGGACACCAGGATTGGACTATTATCTCTGAGCTTGGGAGATCCACTGAAATGCCTTGTACCCAGAGCTCATTGGCACCAGTTTGCATGGATTTGGTTCTGAAAGAGGCACCGTGTCAACCAATTGAAGAGATCTTTAGCACCGGGACTGTCGTGTAATCCTGGAATCTCTCGGCCACAAAAGAAGCCCGTCGATGTCGACGATAAGAGGAGGGCGTACGAAAAAACTATGGGCAATAAAATAAATGGCTCTCAGTTGGCCACCCACTGGATGTCTTCTTCTCCGGTGAGATCGAAAGTCTGCAGGTCCCACTATCGACGGAATCTGAGGATATCTCTGATGCTATAATAGCCACATCAGCTGTCAGAGGGAGTCAAAACACAGCCTACCTGCCGGCCAAGCTCGCCTAGAAGAGTCCTCTTTCTTTAGTCCTAGCAATACTAGGTTTTTTTGACATTTCTCATCCCATTCAAATCCAGCATACCTGTATGGATGGGAAAAAACTGGGGCTGAAATCCGCAAAAAGGCTCCCACGTCAGAAATCAATCATGGATTCAAATGATCCTAGTTCAAGTTACGTCTCAGATTGTGAAATACTGCAAAATAGAGAATAATAAATGCTTCTGGCCTTTGTTCTCTTCATTTTTTGCTTCCGATAGCCCATTTTTTTTAACGTTTGAATACCTTTTGCCATTGGAACAACTGAAAATTTATTGATTTGAAAACGATGTAAATTCTTAAAATCTCTAGCAATTTGTAATTGCGGGATTTTTAACAATTTTTCCTTGTTGAAATCAAGCTATTAAGGTTATTAAATGATTTTTGATGGATGTTCTCGCAGTTCCCATATGAAAGCTGAAAATCATAGCTCCCTCTACATTCAATTTACGCGTTCAAATGTACCCAGTCTATATTCGGTTTTTAAAAGAACTTTCCATGGTTTTCTTGATGACTTGGGGGGGAGAGAAAGAAATCAAATAAAATATGGCTATTTTATTCGATAGCATTAGAATTATAAAAGATTTATAGACATAATACATAATACATTGATAATACATAATACCTATACTTAGGTAAACCCTTCGGACTTCAAGAGCTGGATGGCTTATTTTACACAAAGCCCAACTTTAAAATACAAAAATGTCTCTCCTATTATTAAGTTTAGGAAAATGTACATTAGAATGTAATACATAAGAAAATCTATTGTATTTGTGTTTTATATAATTTTAAGGTAGATAATAAATTCAAGAAATTTACGATGAACAAAACATAAATAAAATCTCCTTTAAAGGGAAGGCTGCANTATCAGCTTTAGAATGAATTAGATCGAAAATAGGACAATGAATTAACTCTTTATTAAAAAAAAAAATTATCTGTACATTTTTACACTTAATGGATTTATATATACATTTTTTTTTAATTTTCTAAAATTTTGTAAATTTTATATGTTTTTTTCTTAAAAAGAGAAATATAAAGCAACGAATGCATGATTCAACGTAGAAAAGTCAATAAATTCAGGTGTTATTTTATCTTTAACAGTAGACTTAAGTTATTTCAACATTTTATATATAATTATTTTATACGACATTATTTTTATACGGCACTATTGGTTTAGCATATATTATTTTCATTAGCCGTTAATGTATTAGTCTATAAGAATTTTATTACTTATTTAAGTTGGATTTTGAATGGGTGCATAACAAAACTTCATGTTGTTTATTTTAAAATAAAATTTTTTTGAGTAAAGTGTTCATTATAAAATCATTTATATTTGAGTAGCAGGTTATTTGCCGCCATTCATACTGACCAATGCCAGTGATAATCTCAAAAAATAATCAAGTATCATAATACAATAACACCGTATTCGTATATTAATTATAAAATAGCACAGTATTGTCAAAAATGAAATACACTGAGTAAGAAAATAAAAATAATTAGCAAAGCTAGACATCATTAATAATTTATACAAAATATTCATTTCAGGAAGATTTTGGTTAAAAGTTAAACTGTCCTTCTCATTCATAACCAAATAAATTCAGCTTTCTAATTATATTTAAACAGTTTTGGCTNAAAATATAATATATTTTTTTGGAGATGAGTCTAGACCGTGGAGTTTTATGAGGAGAGGATTGTAATTATTTAGTCACTTTAGAGGAACAGGAGTCTCTTTCTCCCCATTGCCCTGTTTGCTCTAATGATGGCCTGAAATTTAGGCCGAAGCTTTGGTTAAAATAAAAAACATTTTTGTACAAGAAATGCATGTGAATAGAATAAAAAAATCTTACCACCTCAGCCGGGACTCGAACCCAGGTCTCCTGCTTTCCGGGCAGTTATGCTAACCATTACACAACCGAGTTAAATGGTAGCATTTAACTTATTGGTGTATAGTTACACCACTCCCTTGTGGTTAGCATAACTACCCGGAAAGCAGGAGATCCGGGTTCGAGTCCCGGCTGAAGTATTAAGATTTTTTTATTCTATTACCTTGCATTTCTTGTATAAAATTAACGTGGGATTAAATACCACAACTAAATTCAGTATTTAAAAAATTTTTGCTTTCAAATAAGACTTTAATTCTTCAGATCCCAAGACTTCCAAATCCCTGAGTAACCTCTCCTCATAATATATTTATTTAATGTACTCTAAAATTCCCAAAATTAATTTAATTTTGAATAAGATCGTATAAGAGCCAAACTCAGCTCTTGACTCTGAGATGGGACCATAAACCTCCCTCAGAGATCTCTCCAGACATCACTATAAATAAATACCCAACAATTTTGAAGTATTTTATTTTTCTCATCCTGGCCAAAACCCTGACCAATTTCTCCAGCGTACAGTGTAATAGTTCCTGTGGTGATATACTTGTAGGGAATTCTCACGAGGATAAGAAGTGAGGTGATTTGGAATGAAATGGGTGAGGAAGAAGAGTCGCATACCTGTGCCCCCTTCCTGGAAGCTCCATTGAGGAGCGGGCGGCACGGAGTCAAACGGCTGAGGTCTCAGGTGGCTACCTAAATCTACCTGCAAGGTTCCCCTAAGCCTCGCAGATCTCTTCCAGCCTGGCTGGCTGGAGAGAGGATCCTTCTGGAACATACCTAGTGAACTACATTCTGGAGCGAGAGCTAGTACTACTGCTCTCGTATGATTCCAGTGGCATTGGAAAGTGTGTAAGTAAAGTCTTTGTTAGGATTATTCACTTTTGAGGATGAGGATCTGAGAGTCAAGAAGATTTGATCCAGGTGACAACAAGTATCCCTCTCTCCTGAAGATGGCTTAAGATGTGTGCAGATAATTTTTGTTTCCATTAACCTTGACCGAACCCTAACATATTCCCTACTAATAATATCCATGATCAAAAACTCTCAATCTGAATTGGAAAGTATATTTCAAATCCATTAGGTGGTTACCTGCAAGGCTTATAAAATAGTGCTGGTGGCCTGATCAGGTATATGTTTTTGTTTATATCTATCAATATATAGATAAACATATAGCTTATCTATATATCTGAAACATATAGTCAGCATACCGGCCCGACAAGCAGGAGATCCAGGTTCAAGTCCTGGCTGGGACAGATAGATTTTTTAAAATTCTATTTCCTCTCATTAATTGTTTAAAATTTACTTGTAAGAGATCTGCAAGCCTTTGTTATCAGTGAGTGACAGTTAGAATGTAGCTTTTAATATAAAGAATAAAGTTAAATTAAATTATAAAGTGCGAGTAAAATAAGCTATCATCGATGTAGCAGGTGTAATATTTATTATAAATAAATAGAAATTAACAGAGATTTGTTTATGAACAATTTAAATTTTAGGAGGTAAACAAAGTATTTGAACAGTTATTCGCTGGGATTTATTTGAACAGTAAATTATTACTTTACAGCTTAGAACCGTAATCAGTTATTTATCTTATTTAAATTTGGCATATGGATTTTCAATAAAGAGGTGAGTTATGAATTGTGGTTATTGAGGATTAACTGAAAGGTCAAGGCGAGTAAAAAAAATTTGTTTTTTTCATTGTGGCGATCGTCATATTTAGTTAAAAGCAATAGGAATGAACACAGATTGGTTGATTGATAAACCATACCTTCCACATGACGTGGCAATTTCAAATCAAATATTCATGGTCTATGGTGCTTAGGAATCCGCTAATTCTACGTGATGCGGACTTCATTGATACTTCTATAAACAACCCCCAACCAAGTTCTGAATTTATATGGATTTCAAGATAATCAATGGATGTTCCAACAGGTCCCGTATAGATCAAGAGAGTTTGAAAGAAGGAGGCTAACATCTCTCCAAGATATGGAAGACAAATCTACTAACTTATCCTTAAATAAAAACCTATTACATTCGTCCTTTTATACCTTGTAAATAAAAGCTGTATAGGTGCAGGACAATCCCTTCTTGCAATAAATTGTATAAATGTGTGTCCTGTCTAGTCGGATGATATATTACACGTCAGTCGGCCTTATTCATAGCCAGCAAATAAGTTTTCAAATGCACGGAAAATCATGTTCTCAATTGTTTGAAATGAACAAGATGCAATAAAACAAATTGCTGTCTGTTCCCGGATTAATACAATAACAAAGTCAAGGGAATTGGCGGGGGTTAATTAATGGAACTGATACCGACATGTTCCCTATTAAATTCTTTTATTTTGCTTTGTTTAACTTTATTTCCTCAAAAATTGCAAGACTTATCGGTACCGAGGGATAATAAATGGACAGAGATTTACCACATTTCCGGACTGTTCGACAGAAATATTGTAGCTTGGACATTGTACTTGCAATTGTTCAGTAATTGGTGAAACATTATATGTACATAAACAAGTTCATAATTCTTTTGAATGCTACCATTAATTCTCTGAAAAATAAAATTGAAAAACAACCTGATACTCATTAGCAAACTAAACTTGACGCATCAGATGAAGAAAGGCATTTACAAAAGGAGAGTTTTTTTGACCGGTGATATTATTATTAGCTGATTTTAGTTGGGGTTCGGTCAAGGTACATTAAAAAATAAATAAAAAAGTGTATTTTTTTAAACGATTATCTGCCAACGTTTCGGCTTACATTGCAAGCCATCTTCAGGTATATCATGAAGACAATAGAGGTCGTCCTGTCCCTAAGTTAAAATTTCGAGGACTGCGAAATTTTCTGTCATGGAAATGTAAACTTAGGGACAGGACGTCCTCTCTCGTCTTCATGATAGCCCTGAAGATGGCTTGCAATCTAAGCCAAAACATTGGCAGATAATCTTTTAAAAAAATACACTTTTTTAAATTTGTATTTTTTTTTTAATCTAGCTTGACCGAACCCCCCCAAAAAAACATCTAAAAACATAAAACAGAGATTCCTGATGCTGTATTAGTGTTTTTTGACTCTTTTACTGAGATAGTTCTTATTCTATTCTTATTATAGTATGGTCAATGTTTGAAGCCAAACAATTAGTCTCAGAATATGGAATTTCATAGACTTCCATAACTATTTTAAAGCAGTGGTATTCTTATAAGACAAAAATGTTAATGTTAAACAGCATTAGTAGTTGATTTTGGTTCGTGGCGAAGTACGTAGAACAGGTTAAGACTGCCCTAAGATTTATCATGCAAGTATAAGAAAATTGTCTCCCTACAGGTTGTTTATAAGATGCCCATTAGCTTAAAGAACTAATTTTAGAATTTCAAGATAAATGCGGAGTGAATTTCCTAACGGCAGTGATATCTTTGGTGCTTGATAAATGACAAGAAGTATCAATGGGAACCAACTCAACACCGCTCTCTCAGGGAACTTTAAAACAATAAAGCTGTGCTTAGCGTTCCCAGGGACTGTCCAGTATAATTTGCCAGTTCTTCTAGCAACACTTATACCGAATAAGGATGCATTTTAAAAATAATATGTGTGTGTAGATTCTTTATTTTCTTTAAATTTATAGATGAAAAGTGTTACAAATTCCATTAATATGTGCTGTTACAATCCTTATTTGCATCTGGATGTATAATGGCATTGCCTGGGCGGTTGTAAGAGGTTAATCAAGAAGGGAGCGACCATGTTGGAGACAGTCACGCGAACAGTCGATAAAGCCTATAGCGATCTCGACAAGCACCGGCCACCGGGGCTCTCCGGAAATTTACCCCCCCCCCCCC
>KZ809511.1:73546-84628 GCA_000696205.2 Oncopeltus fasciatus
TATATATATATATATTGTATCCGTAATTAAATTACATGATGTTAAGTAAATAATAAAGATTTATTTTAAAAAAAAACTTATTGTATTCTCATGACATTGTATTTCAACAACCCTTAAGATGGCTTACGTTGTAAACCAAAACATCGTCAGATAATTTCAAAAATACACTTTTTTTTTTTAAAGTTTGTATTTTTTTTTATCTACCCCAACAAAAAAAAAAAGCATCTAATAACTGTATCTACGGTAAAAAAAAAACTCTCCACTTCTACTAATTATTCTGAAATTTTTTTCTGTTACGGATTTAGATACCACAAATAATTGGCAGCTTTGAGGCGATCTACTTATGGAATTTTCTAGACTCCATGTAATCATTCTCGCTTCTTCAGAGTGGGAAATAGTGCGAACACAAGAAGAAAAATGTACACTTATTTGCCCTGAATATTTGGATTGCCTGAATAATAGTCTTACAACAATATAATAAAACAACTATATCAAAATTACTTGCTGAAAAGTTCGATTTTCGTATCCTCTACGACGCTTTAGCGATTTTTAAATTTAATGATACTGTCGAATTCTAGGTGTTTTGAAGGGAGGGTTATTATTATGATTTTTCTGACCAGTTACATAGGTTTTTAATCATATGCTTATAAAAGTTAGATTGATTGAATAGAAATATCTATTTTCAGTTATTTTATGCTTTTTCAGAAAGAAAATGTTGAAGGAATTGGAAGAAATGATGATAAGATGATATCAGCACAGTAGCCCGGATGAGAAAGAATTTCCAATAACTCTTCTATTGACTTGAGCACTATTGTTATGGAAGAACATTTAATGTAAAATTTTAATTTAAAACGCCATTTTAGGATTCCTAGCTATATAGTTTTATAAGCTGGAGATCTAGAATCTTCCCAAATGATGAGAGTATGTCATAAATGAGAGAAATAATATAATTAATTAGATATAAATAGTTAAAAAAATGTTTTCTGTAAATAATTTATTTCTTTTTCCATATATATATTATCATAAATAAATCACGGAAAACGGTGTTTCACTATTAAATAATTTTATCCACAAAAATAATTGTTTTTAGTAAAGTGTTGCACTATTTATACCTAGTAAAATACTTTTGCACAAATAATAATAATTGCAACAAACTATACTACAATAAACTAATCAGTTAGCTTCTTCACTTTATCTTTGTAAGTATATGTTAGGAACGAAAGTATTTATGAAAAATGGATTTTAAAAAATACATATCATCAATACAATCTCATTCACTTTCCAATCCATTGCTTATAAAAATTAGATTGCTTGGTATGTAACTCTGAACTTTTTTTTTTTTTTATGCTTTTGAAAAAAAAAAAATTCTGAAGGGATTGTAAGAGATTATGATAAGATGGGGCAATATCAGCAGTAAAAGTGACTTAAGCACTTTTATCTAATTATTTATTTAGACTTGTTAAATATTTGTATATATCTGAATGTATTTGGCTTTGGCCAGCAATACCATAAGCTGAAAACGGTATCTGCAATAACANCAATTGATCTATTAAGTAAGATATTTCATAATATAATATCGAGTGTTGGGGGTAGTCTTTGTTTTTTTTTTAGTACAGAAACCAAAATTGGTTTATGAAGACTTTTCATTGTAAAGTGTTAAAGGAATTAATTTTTGAATTTCACTAGTAGAAAGCTAATGAGGGGGAGTAGAGGTTTAATGGAAAACCATAATTTTTTTTATTTGTTTTTAAAAGAGATTGGAAGAAGTTTGTAGACGTAATAAAAAGTCTAATTTCCCAATTCCAATGTATATTCTAAACATTGTTTAAAACGCTTGTTATTAAACATATTTACGAATATAATTTCGAAGGTTCAGTACATCCATATTAATTAAAAATGGGAAATCAGCATAGTTCAGGCAACTTATGCGTGACGGACTTGAAGGAAAAGGAACAAGGAAGTCGTGTAAGGAATTTGCACCATATTTTTATTTGAGCAGTATTTTGAAGGAAGAAAGCGTGTTGTGAATGATGTCCCAGCCTCGGTAAATGTCAGTGGATGAGGCAAGTTCGGCATCCCTGGTTCACACGCCGGTGCCAGTGTCACCACACACACAATGCGACACGAGCTCGTGACGCGAGAGACCTGTCCCCGACAGTCCTGGAAACAGCCGCCGTCCTAATTGCGATTTACGCACAAGTGGGGCGCGCGGCTAAAAAATCGTGATCCCCTCCGAGAAAGGGACAGGTCGTGATCCGGGATTTTACGGGGCCGAGCGCACCCAGGCCACGGTATATCATAGGAGCGCTGGAGACTGCACGTTTTCCAGTAGGCTAATTGAGAATCAGGTGGCCTGTACCTGATTTGTGGCTCGTTAGAGGTGAGTCAAATGGGGCGACGATGCGGCTACTGGGTGTCTCCCCATCGGCGACTTTCCCCCCCACGGCAAGAAGAGGGATGCTTCAGACTTCAGCGCTGAATCATGCGATGACAGGGGGGATAAATAATGTCGGATGTAACCTCGTAACGAACGGCCTTCACTTCAAAGATTTTATACAACGTCAAGTAGGAGTCACCAGAACCGGGATCTCCTGCTATCCGGGCCGGTGCATTTTCCATTTATGCTACCGAGACAAGTCGGATAAGTTATTAAATTTCCCGCACTAGTGTTGAGAGTCTAACCTCCGAGGCCGATGAATATATCGTCTTATACTGGGAGGAGCTGACATTGTCAAGCTGTTTAAATGACTCTCGTTATTTACTTCTAAATTTTGAATTTATAAATATTATTTTTTGTGGTATTTAATCCCACGTAAATTTTAACATTTTTTAGTGCAAGGGAACAGAACAAAAATCTAACTGTCCCAGCCAGGACTCGAACCTGGATTAAAATAGTTAAGTTCATTTAATAGTAAAATATCACTTATGTTTAGAACTATCACTAAATTTATCACAGACAAGTAAGATTTGTACATAGATTCATATATTTCGGTACAATTTGGTGTGTTTCAATTATCTCAGATATTCAATTATCTCAGATATTCAATTATCTCATTAAAATTTGTATTTTCTCGCAACATCTCAACAAGTTAATTAATTTAAAATTAATGCCATGTTGCAGTCTGACATTTTATTTTAAGTTTTTATTCATATTGAGTAAAAAAAAAGTTTTTTCAGTACATTATCAAACTTATTCCCTGAGACTCAACATTTGGCTAAACTTGAACTGGCATAATTTTTCTCCTTCTAATCATATTGATAGTAACAGTTATCAACATGGGAAAAGTGAAAATACAATTATTTAACTTCACTGACTGAGTTATGTTATGATTTAGTGCTATCAATATTGATAATGAGATTTAAACTCCACACCACATATGTAGCTTTTCTAAGGGATAAGATAACACTAATTTAGAGGGTGTACGCTCTTACACATACACGTATATACTTCATATTTTAGTGGGGTTTGGACATTTTGTATTCGTGATATAATGTTATTTATTTTTTTAAATTTGGACCAAAGAATTATTGAATACTAATAGCACACATTAATTCTCCCATCACGCTCGGACGCCGAGGTTTAAGGCTGAAGGCATGGAAGGGGGGTCGGTCTTAATTGGACTCTCTCGAGACTCAATTTGATGTAATCTGTCTACTAGTGGGAAGTACTACATAAAATTCTTCAAGTTATTTAAATAAAAAAAATATTTCCTCCAAATTGAAAACTCCATAATTCATAAATTTTCCTTATTTATAACAGCTGTGAGAGAGTTCCAAGACCTCATCTT
Source organism: Oncopeltus fasciatus (assembly GCA_000696205.2). Lineage (NCBI taxonomy): Eukaryota > Metazoa > Arthropoda > Insecta > Hemiptera > Lygaeidae > Oncopeltus > Oncopeltus fasciatus. Next base: position 77,335 of record KZ809511.1, read on the forward strand.
CCTGGTGCAAGAGAGGAAAACTGAGCCAGGAGTCTCTGAAGCGTTCGAATGAACTAGAGGAGTGAGACTCTGGGAGATTCCCGAACTCTTAAGATGAAGTCGTGGAAATAAAGAAAATTTTATAATCTAGGGTATTTCAATTTGGAGAAAACCCTTTTCCCGATCACAACTCAGCTCCCCAAAAACTAATTATTTCAAATAGTAGAAGGAATAGATTAGAATGAATTATCTAGCTAGCCTCGGTGGTGCAATGGCCAGCATACTTGCCCGTGAAGCAGAATATCCAGGTTTAATTCCCGGCTCAGGTGGTAAGATTTTTTTATTCTATTCCCTTGCATTTATTGTAACTAATTATTTCAACGTTCAGATTATAGCAAATCATAAAGGAATGCTTAATAATTGTCTAGTCTGTTTCCTACAGTCATCAAGTTGTTAATTTAAGGTTTGTTTTCCAGTCCATCCTTTTACTACTTATTAAAATTAAAATGTGTTTTAAATAAAAATAATGAACCTCTAAAAAATTCTAATATGTTAATTTTTGTTAGCTATCATGAAAATCACGAGATGTATCTGGCATGTCTTAAAAAGTTATCAGAATGGCAGTTACATGGTAAGTTTGGTAAGTTTTTTGGGCTACTTATATTAAAATACATTCTTCAATGTTATTTATTCTTCCTTAAATTGAATAGACATTTCACATTTCATGTACCTTAAAATTGAATGTTACTGAACGTAATTAGAAGCTATTTATTCCTTTTTGGACATTTTCGGAGTGCTAAATGGAGTCGATATGACTCTTCTAGAATTATTAATTTTTAGTTAGGAGTCATTTAAACAATTATTTGAAAAAAAAAGTTTCGATGAAACTGATGATCTCTATCAAAATATGATTGACAATTATTTTACAATCAATGTAAAAATGTTTATAAGTAGAAAAATGACCCTAATTCTTAAATAGCCATATAACGGGATCCTTACACCTTGAGGATACGTCCGAGAGAGAGAGAGAGAGAGGGTAAAGTAACGGCTTGCATAATTCTCAGGGCCAGCCCGCTCTTGAGGGACGCATTAATACCCACACTAATTGGAGCGCTTAAAGCGCACTATTAACTGTGGGGTAGGTTAACGGCGGGCATATTTCAGGGGGGAGTCTTCCTCGACCGGAGACAGACTGCCAGGATCCGAGTCTGCGGATGCAAATGAGTCCCGAACCAGTCACTTCTGAGTGATACTGTTCCCAGGAGAATCGGCCATCCTCAAGCAGGAGTCGCTTGTGCAATCTGCAAGGATTACACGCCTAATCAGGGCTTGTCAGGAAGTACCTTCTGATATCTATCACCAAGTACTCTGCACGTCTTCCGTACCGCATGCATCATTCCATTCTTTTAAAAGAGTAACAGTTCTGCAAGTATTAGTGTCACTACTTTCTAGGTTACTCAACAAGAAGTGGCTACCTCTACTATTTGAAGTATCATCTAACTTTTAGGAGGAAAAATATTTCGTTGAGGCCTCCGATGTTCCACGTCCAATAGGACAATATATCGGTAATGATAGATGGTAAGAACCCCCACTTCCCACATTGAAGAATATTACTAAATACTAGGGAAGTAGATGGCGTGAGGACCAGACTTGTACGGGAAGGGGCCAATTGAAGGTTGCCAGATACTTCCTTTGTCTGAGAAGGGGAGCAGAAATACTGAGAAGTCCTGAACTTCTAGACACTTCTCGTCCCTTCCATGTAGTTATAGATGGAAGCAGCTCGCCAGCGACCCCCCCCCCCACAATTAGTCAGAGATCCAGTAATAAGTCTCCGTCTGTAGGAGATTCCGTGCCAGATCACGTACCGGGCTGGTCTTAGCCTCTATAGTGCCGCTAATAGTGATCAGTGACAGTGATAAACAAGATATCTTGAGGCCTCTTAGTAAATTAATTTAATAGCTTTGTAAATTAATTTGTATATTTTATTTATTTATTTATTTGTAAGTTATTAAGGACAGTATTTTTTATTGATAGCTGTAATTATTGGTAATTCATAGCTGTTTCAATAAATTCATTTTTATTTATGTTGTTCTAAATTATTAGTGATCCGTAGCCCGTAACAGTATATTCCAAATATCTTAAAGACTGAAAATTATAAAAGAGAGATAAGCTATTCTTATAAACAATTGAAGGCAGTCTTTTTGGGCGGGTATACGCAGTAATGCAGTAGAAATACAGGAATTACTCCACCCCCGTTGTCACACTGACTTTGAGACAACCCCTTGGCAGTATTGTACGTCATTATTGCTTCTACTCAAATATAAGAGTACTTCCTGTATCTCTAAGCAGTATATGAGTTTTGGGGGGTACTTTTGTGTTCTACCAAGCACCTCAAGACAGGTGATTCACTCATCCTTGGAGTGCTTCAGTGGTTGAAGAGACTCTTACCTAAATAAAAGCTCAGTCATTCGGAAGCTTCGCGAACAAGAGAAGACTTATCACGAATGATAAGGCCGCGCATGAATAAGGATTAATGACTTATTAAATCTGCAGAATGTTTTGCGAAAAGAATAAAGATGAAGTAAGTTCGCTTAAGCATACAGTTGCCAAGAAGATGAGTCACTCAATTCTCCTTTAGTTTTTTTTTGTTTTTAATTTTTTGCCACCCATTCAACTACTTAGGGTAATAAAGTGGGGAGGGGAGAGCTATCTACAGGTTGCCATCTTATTATAAACACAATAGCATTAGACAAGTTTTTATCTTACAATAAAAGTTCTACCCTTCGGCTAAGATTCTTAAGTATCTCCTTCACTATGTATGTTTTTGTAAAATTTTGCAGAAAATATGCTATAGAAAAAGTATTTTTCTATATTTATTTTTCTAGGCACTTTTTAAAATAAAAAAAATGTTATTTTATCTACAGAATGTAATAAATTAATTTAAAAAATAAATTATTACGTAAGTATGGAAAATGTAAGAGATCTTGTGCAATGTATATGTTGGAGAGTAATTTTTAACCTCATTGGTAAGTGAAATATTACAAAGTCCTATATTTAGAATTTAATTTACTTAATTGTTTTATATTCACCTATTCTTGAATGGATTTTAACCTATTTAAGGAATCACCCTCTACGAATTGCAATCATTATCGAATTCAGTTATTCATTATGCATTTGTAGGTAATATGCCAAATTTATATGGAGAGTTTTTTGACCAAGGAGATTATAAGTAGATATTTTTGGAGGTTCCGTCAAGGATGATTAAAAAAAAATCCAATTTAAAAAAATGTATTTTTTTAAATTATCAAACGACGTTTACATAGTAAACTATCTTCAGGGCTGTTGTAATATTATTGTTATTGTTTTTCGAAACATCTCATAACAAATTATTTTTAGTTAGGTTAAGTTTATGTAATAATAATATAAATCATACATTTTTTTTTTGTTTTACTCATGTAATCTTACGACGTTGTATTTTCAAAGCTTTTACAGGACGTTAGCAGAAAAAAAAGACAGTATTGTATTTCTTTGGTTCAAGCTCCCAAAAAATTCTCTACTAACAAATCCATACGAAGTTGTTATGACTATCAATAGTTTTGAGAAAATATAAATTCGGAATGCACAAAGAACCCAGAGTTATAGCAGAATGAGAGGTCAAAAGAAACAGAAATATATCCCATTCATGACTGAGAGTATACTTATGCTTCGTATGAAAGGTATCTCAAGTCAAGGCTGGTGAATCTCTGAAGAAATACAAACCATTCAAGCTGTTGCTTTATCACCATTCAATTATTATTCCTCAAGTTGGGTGGCCCTGCTGGACAACAATGAACAATCAATATCATTTAGTCGAGGTCTGCAGTATACGTAGAATGGCAGGATTGATAAATCAATACATGCCGATTGGTGCATACATAATCACCGAATACAAAAGACTTGCCTTGACTTCCGTCAGCAGGTAGACTTCCCTTGTTCCATTTCTAGATATCTTGAGGGTGACTTCCTGTGGAAAGACCTGAAATATATCCCGTATGGGAAATCAGGACCAACGATCCCCATATCACGTGGCAAAAAATATAAGCAGGAGCTGGTTGGGCCTAAATAAGACTAAATGAAAAAAAATTGAACGCAAGAACAGAGAATTAAAGATGTAAAAGTTATGACAGCTAAGTTAGAGATTTATTGGCCGTCGAGTATGACGCATGAGAAATTGATCATTGAGCCCGTATGAGAAAAATAAAAACACCCCAAAATTATTGGGTAATTTTTTTATTTTATTATTGCCAAAATTTCGACTTAAATTGTAAGTCATCATCAGGGCGATAATGATGTATGGAGAGATCTCCGAGGGAGGTTTCTAGTCGCACATCGCTGACTGCAGAACTGATTTATTACCCAATAATTTTGGAGTATTTTATTTTTCTCATCCTGGCCAAAACCCTGATTAATTTCTCACGCGTATGACCACTAAGGTTTGGTAGGAAGAGTTGGGAAAGTGATCGCCATCTTATCTGCATACGTAAAATTCTATTTAATAAAATTACATTTTAACTTTAATTTCTAAATAAATTGAAAATTATAATTAGCAAAATTTAGAATTTACTTATTTAATTGTAAATTATAATTGGTAAAATTACATTTCTATAAAATTATTCGTGACTCAAATGCCGACAAATATATCATGGTTATAAATTTTGATCTCCCTCTAAAACCAGTTAGCGTTCCTTAACGAGCTTTAACCAAAAATATTTTGTTCGAAGAATTGGAAATAAAAAGCCTTAATACTGAATTTAGTTTCTACGTTTGAAAAATAGGGGGACCCGTCCAACACTCAAATAACGTTTTGGAATATCTTTTTTATGAGTCTTTTAAAAAATTGTATGCAATAAAAGTTTTATAAAATTACATTTTAAACATTTCTACCATTTTTTCTTAAAGGTGGTAATGACAGCGAAGAAATTTAGGTTTTCTCTAAACACCCTCCCTCTTATTGATTTTAGTCATTAACGATCTCATTCAGCTCGTTTTGAATATTGATTTGAATATACATAAGTAGAATTATGAACGCAACATATCTTTAACTTCCCCAATGTAAAATTGGAAAGATCTGCTTGAAATTTTGTAACGCGGTAAATCTGTTAGAATGTAATAAAGTAATACTCCATAATAATGTAATTCTCCATACAATCTATTTATCTAAACCGGAGCTCTTTGACATTACGAGGCCATCTCAAGAGGCGTAAAAATATAATAAAAACAATAAAATCTGGTATAAGCGTTATGTTATTTTTTTATTTAGTAACNTGAATTTTTTTAATATAATTCATTTTTGGGTAAAATTGGAAGATAGAAAAAAGATATGTTATATCTTCTTTTTCTTAGGATAGCTAAAAAGCTTATGAAAACAATAGGCGTTAATAGTAATTTTTTAATGTATATTTTATAACAGTTTATGGAAAAACATAAGCCACAAGCGGAGTTAAGTGGCTAAACTTTAACCCTTATTTCATTTTAAATAATGATTTCAGTTGTGGTATTTAATCCAAAGTTAATTTTATACAAGATATGGAAGGAAGTTAAATTAAAAATTTTTACTACCTTAGCCAGGACTCGAACAGCAGTTATTCGGACCATTACTCCACCAAAGCTAGCTAGATAATCTACAAGTAAGATGAATATATCGTCTTATGCTCGAAGGAGCTAACATTGTCTGCTATTTGTTCGACTCTCGTTTTTTTTGCAATATATTTAATTTTTTTTAATAATGATTTTAGTGGTGGTATTTAATCTCACGTTTATTTTATACAAGAAATGCAAGGGAGTTGGAATAAATACATTTGAATCTCGGCTGAGGCAGTCAGATTTTTTTATTTTAACTCCCTTGCATTTCTTTTATAAAATTAACCCTCATTGTTCTCTTAGGTTTGTAAATTAATTTTGACCAATACATCTTTAATGAAACATGAGAGACATATTATACAGGAAACGCAAAGAGAACCAGAATAAAAAATCTTACCCAAAACTTGGACACGAACGTTTATTCTGACTCTCTTTGCGTTTCCTGTATAAAATTTAACGGGAGAGTGAATACCACAACTAAAATCAGTTTTTAAGCATTTGAAACATGCTTTGATTACAGTTTTTGTGCGACATCATTTTTTTTTTTTTTTTTTTTTAATTTGTGGAACCTCGAGTGCGTAACATACAAACACACAATATACAATTATGAACTTAAGTGTTATAGAATTTTGGAATATAAATAACAGAATTTCATTTTATTCTCAAGTTTCAATTTAACGCAAATACAGAACCGTTTCCACGTTTTTTGGCCTATCTTTTGACTGAACGATACCATCCGACGATATGCGGATGGAAGACTATATACCTAAGAGTCCTGGCTTTGACAGTTAGATTTTTATTCTGTTCCCTTGCAATAAAAATTGTTTGCTTTTTTCTGTTTCATATTTATGTGCCCTTCTGTTCCAATCCTGCCTGGGCAATCTTTGTGAAATAAAAGCTTGCCCTGAGCCATGAGTGTTTAGAATTCGGCGGCTACATTTAAATAGCTCTTCCCTGAACGGCTGTAAGTGTATGAAAAGGCCTGTGTATGTTGGATAAGTTAAGACAGTATTTAAGTACCGGGTTGCTGAAGTCCATCAATCCTACCCGGAGAATGGGACTCCAAGGGCCACTTACACGAGCACAATAAGAAATGTATTCATTCATTAGGGATTCGGCCCCACCCTACGGGGTGAAAAAGTATTGTCCTATTAATCACCGTAGTACTTAAACGAAAATCAACAAATAGTGATTTATGTACTTTCCACTAATTCGTCTACTATTCACACCTGCCTGTTGTCATTTGTCAGGGGGTGAAGGTCTCCATTCCTCCCCTTGGACGCCGGCGGGGACAAGACGTCGCGGAGATCGCGCTATGAGATATTCTTTTTGGGGACAGTGGACACATACTCGCGTATGTCCCGGCGTTACTCTGATGATGGATTGTCTCTGGGACGGGCGTAGGAGCTGTTTCGGCGCCATCCGTCGTCAAATACGGAGATCCGTCTCTTGCCAAACTCGATAACCATTAAAAACACTGAATCCAACGTGTATTGGTGTCATTTTACTAATCAGTTGCATCGCTATGTAAATTCCCAGTGCACCACCACCTGGAGTATATAAATACATAAAAAGAGACCCCTAAAATTGATTCCACTCGGTGATTAATAATACTTAAAGAATATTTCTTAATAATTAAGCTTGGCTGTTTGAATTATGATCAATCACCTTGTATCAGATGGATTCTGTAAAAAAA
>KZ809511.1:85129-96216 GCA_000696205.2 Oncopeltus fasciatus
AAAAAAAAAAAAAAAAAAAAAAAAAAAAAAAAAAAAAAAAAAAAAAAAAAAAAAAAGATTAACCATTAATACAACAGAAATAAAAGTTCAAGGTCTTGCAAATATTGTTAAGTTGTAGAAAAGTTGAATGGTGTCAATTACAATAAAAATATGGTATCTTATTTATGTATAGATAACTTTAGACAAAATTTTCTTTTAAAATATTTAAAATTTTGTGAAACAGAAATCAAGTTATAATAATGTCTATAAGTTAAGTTCTTAATTGTTATTCTTACCATATTTTTGCTGAATATAGAAAGAATGAGACTGTAAATGAAGTCCACATAAGTACCTGATTCCTATTTTAATTTTATACTTATTTGATAGCAAAATACTATTGCTATGAAACATTACATGTAATAAATGATGAGCAGCTGAGCTTAAATCGAAATTTTTTGTTAAAGCCCCTTTGGAATACCCTTTAACTTTATGTTTTGCATGTTTCCGAGGGGAAATCAAGTCATTTAAGTTTTTACCATAATGTGATATTTCTTTATTGATTCTTCACGATTGTGTATGGCGAAGGGTAAAATGTGGTATTAAAAATATTACAACAAAATATTTGAGCTTTTTTCTGCAAGTCTTTAGAAATGTTTATTAATTAATGGCTTTAATATTATCATATTTTAGGAAATGTCAAAATTTAACATAAAGAAATATATATATTTAAGAAGTAGTTTTGAAAAACTGGAACACAATTATAATGATCATAAAATAAATATTTTAAAACTCTCTAAAAATGTATGGGAACTAATTTGAATAAGGGACCAAAGAAATTTTAAGCACATTTGTACTCCAGGATGCATGTAGGCAAGGTTAGCATCTACAGATCTGCCGTTCTGTAATTTCAAGATTGGCACTTCAGCTTATTTTCTTGGATGAATTTGTCAATATCATATTTCGGTCGAGAGCGAGGGGGTTTAAATTTTACAATCAAATTGTAAAATCGTCAACACCTTTATTTTTGAACATTTGAAAAAGGATATTGTATGAAGTGGATGATTAGTGTACAAAGTAATTTTTAACATGTATGTTGGATGGTATTTTTTTGAAATAAAACATAAATCGGAATATGAAAATTTGAGGGCTCAACGCTTCTTCTGGTGTCGAGAATTGGTCCCGAGCCAGCAACAGCGACCTTAAATCTTATTAGATGATTTTAGTTCGGGTTCAGTCAAGGTAGATCCAATACATATGACTGCGTTCACATGTCATGGAAATGTGAACATTGGGACAGGGCGTCCTCTCTCGTCTTCATGATACGCAGCCCTGAAGATGGCTTACAATGTAAGCCGAAACGTTGGCAGATAATTTTTTTAAAGAATACCCTTTTTTTTTGTATTTTCTTTTGGATCTATCTTGACCGAAGCCCAACTAAAAATCATCTCATAATAATATCTATGGTCAAAAAACTCTCCATTTGAACAAAACTTGGGGTGTTCTTACAATATCTTAAATCTTATTCTCTTGGCTCTGGCTTGTAAATTAGTCATTTATTCTCATTTAAGTCCATCTTAATGAAAAGTGGGAAATCTGCTAATTCTGCTCTGCTCCTGCGTGGCGTACGATGCAAGGATCGGTACACGAAATGTACGTCATGAAGGGACGTGAGCTAGGTGGTTCCACTAAACTGGCCATTCCTTATCCGCCGGTGGGAAGGCCAATTAAAAGCCAGCCTCCATCATGACGAGGTAGTGATTATGAGCTGTTTCCGGTGGGCGTCTGAGAGTCACACTCCGGATTAGGCAAATGGAGAGGTGTGTGCATCCACCGAGATTAGTTTCTTCGTCCGGGACCGCGCTAATAACACTTAACAAATCTCTAATCACCAGTCTGAGGCGGCTCCATTGATGGACGTCTCCATTTGTAGTCAATGACAACGGCCACTAAGGGAAAACATTACTAAAACAGCGATTGATGTCTATATAATGCTTCAAGATGTACTACATTCGTAAGGCTTGAATAAGAAGCATTCCATTCAGAAAAGACTAGCTTAGGCACTCGTTGTGTTGCTTGATAAGATAAGACTAAGAATACTTAAGTGCCGTCAGAGAATGCGTACATCCTTGACGCATATCTTCCAGTTACACACATTAAGGAGTACTCCAAAGAATTCGGAATATAAATAGATTTGCGGGAAGTGAACTACATTTACCAACATTGAATGAGGCACGTTAAGCCGCAGAATATGTAGCAAGTGATTTTGATAATAACATTTTGAAAACATTTTCCCCATATGAACAAAATCAACTAAAAATGGGTCAATAGTAATTTTATGTTAGGCATCAGTATCTAGAATGTTCAAAGAATCTTCTTAATTTGTATGCAGTTCGAATTTTAGCTCTGGCGGCATTTGCAATCTAGTAGGAATTATTCTTGTATTTTGTTTGTGCATAAAGCCAAAGTCAAATGGAGAAATGTCTTCAAATACAAAAGGACAGATTGAGCTGGCAATTTAGAGCAAAATTGGACGAACACGAGTGATTCTTAACCTGAAGTGTCGAGTGTCAGTACAGAAAGTTTTCACTATCTTGCGGACGTGCTGTTCAGTTTGGAACTTAACACATACTAGTTTAATTAAATAAAAATATATTTTTGTATTTAAGTAGAGCAAGTGAAAAATCAGATGTTCCATGACTGTCATGGAAATGTGAACTTAGGGACAGGACGTCCTCTCTCATCTTCATGATAGCCCTGAAGATGGCTTGCAATGTAAGCCGAAACGTTGGCAGATAATCCTTTATAAAAAATACATTTTTTTAAATTTGTGTTTTTTGGATCTACCTTGACCAAACCCCAACTAAAATCATCTAAGAATAAACTAAATATTATGCCCGTTGCAGCGAAAAATTGTTTTCTATTTTTATTTGAAACTTCACTTAATTTTTCATTCTTAATTAGTATGATTTCACTTAATATTGAATTGAGCCTTTCGTTTTTTATTTAAAAAGACTTTTCCATATTTAATTATTAAAAACTGTAGCTATTTTTAATTTAATTTAATTTGATAACAATATTAATTGTGATATGTAACCTCACGTTTTATACAATTTTATACAAGAAATGCAAAGTGAGACAAAAAAAAAAAAAATCTTACTACTAAAACCGGTACTCGAACCAGGGGCTTTCCGGGCAAGTATGCTCACCCTTAGACATGCGAAGGAGGTTAGATAATCTCTCCAGCTCCTCTCACTCTACTCCGAGTCCAAACCCCCGAATAAGACGAATATATCGTCATACGTATACTCGAAGGAGCTAACATTACCGGCTATTTGTTAGGCTCGCGTTTTTTTCCCCGATATTTCTTATTTAAATAATGATATTAATTGTGGTATGTAATACAAGAAATACAAAGGTAGCCGACAGGAGACCCGGGTTCGAGTCCCGGCTGAGGTAGTGAGATTTTTATTTCTGGCTCCCTTTGTATTTCTGGTATTTATTATATTAGGATAGGGAGCACTATGTTTTGGTGGTTAAGGTACTGGATTCCAGAGTCAAAGGTACCAGATTCAATACTCACAGTGCTCAGTCGGATTTGTCTTTCTGTGCTTTAGTTTGAATAAAATATCCCACAAGATTTCTGGTATGCTCCAAGCGAACAACTAATTTTAATTGGAAGGAACCATTTTTCATTCAATTGAAAAAAAAATCAGGCTGACCGCACTCTTTCTCTAGTAGATCGCGTGGGTCGAGGATAAATACATCTCTAACATGCATTTTCCCTCTGAGCCTATATGGTCTGTTGCAGGACTTTATTTTTTCTTTTTTTTATAGAAATTATCATAAAGTTGCGCATTGGTTCGAACGGGAATAGGTAGATTTCCTTACAGGGCAAAACCATAATTCGAGTGCTTAAGCCGACACGGTACGCTCAAAGACTGTAATGGACCATCTGATTGCATGGCGAAGAGTACGTAAATGTCACATGTGAAGTTTTGTTTAGGCAAGTCCACTTGCAGCTGTCTCTGGAAAGAACAGGTCTAGACGAAATGTTTATGTAAGGCCTATTACGGCTGTCATTATAAAAGCCCGTCAGACAATACAAGCCGTTCGTGTGACCAGGAGGGGTCAGATGTTAATCCAGGCAGGCGTCCGCTGCTACACCCACATCGAAATGTCTTCACCCCATTATGTCAATGAACAGCGCCTGTCAATCCACCGCGACAAATGGCTGTCATCCTTAACGAGGCCGGGAGAGCGAGAGATACCTGACACAAACAGGTATTTTTTAGACGCCTCCCCTCGCTCTCGGGAGAGAATCATTTGCGGTGTGTGTGTGTTTGAGATTTAACAGCGCAGTCCCAGTGGATGGGAGGTAAAAACCGCGAGCGGACGTTTCCAAAGCGCATATGCATAAGCGGTTCGCCGTAAATCACGTTGGAGTTCCCGCATGTTTGGCTGCGACTCTCAGAACGTCTCATTACCGAAGGGTGACTGGGGGATTCGAGAGAGAGAGCCGAGCAGTGTACGCCTGGACATTCACTAAACAACCTTACTCCAATAACGATCGCTTTTGTCGTGTAAACGATAATTCCAAACTCGACCTTTCCCCATTAAAGGCCTTGGCACTTTATGCTCTGCGTTGGTTGGAATCATTCGGGCTGGAGTCATCACCAAAGAGATAATTCTGCGGAACTATACATTTCGCTCAAATACCGGATACAAGACCCATTTACTTTGCTGAATCTCTTAAAGGACAAATGCCATTCACAATTATGGAACCCATTTTTTTCTTTCATGTTACAATTCAATGGTGACTTGGCGACACACGAACATGACTGCCACCCATGAGAAAATTCCAGAGTTGGAGAATACTGTTTAGAAAAGTTGCCAAGAAGGGTATATGGAGAATTTTTACATTCATTTAACTAACATATAAAAGTAGAAGAATATATTAAAGTATATAAGAATATATTGAATCAGATAGTCATATGAGAAATCAGAAATTCTTTTAAAATAAAATGTTTTAGGAAAGATGTTACACTGATGGATCGATCATATTTTTTAACGTCTTAAACTTTTCTGAATTTAATAAGATTTTTAAAACTTTTCTTAAAATGTCAAATTTTAAAGGGTAAACTAGTGTTTTCTTAATATGGAAATTTAGATAAAGTCGTCAGCAAATTTAGCAAAAAACTAGTTGGTTTTTAAATGACAACTGATATTTTTCAAATTGTTTTAAGCTTGGTATGCTTATCGGGGGCTATTCTAGTATTATAAATATACCTTAGTATTAATACTTTATAACTTATTTAACCTCATAAAAACATAATTGTTTTAGTATTTTTTGGAGAGATTTATGAATTATATTGTACAATTTAGTAAATTCCGAAAGATTGCAGCTGTTGAGGATGTTCTCATGACAGAATTTTGAAATTGTTTTCGATAATTCACACAGCCTAACTATTAGTTTACTAAGATGCGGTTGCTCCAAAAACACGAAATCAAAGTGACATTTTAAGTATTTTTCTTTGATTAGGAATTTTCGTGAGAATAATACTGAATATATGTTCCGGAAAATTACCGCTGAAAGAAATTACTTGGTTTCTGAACCGCCTCTCACACATATCCTTTTAAACCAAAACTTAATTCGTTTACTGCTAAACTAAAGGATGCTAGAATATCGAATTTGATTTATATATTTTAAAAATGAGTGGGCCCGACCACAACTCGAGTTACATTCTTAAACATTTTCTGCAATATTCAGTTATTTTTATTTTTTTTTTTTAAGAATATAGTATAGTGGAAATTACACATACAATTTTCTGAAAAATTTTCTCATCATAAACAGTAACGAAGATATGTGCGTATTATTAATTTGATCAATCTCTAAGCTATCCCTCCAACCTCCTCCTCTTCTTATTTCAGCCTGTAACAAACTCTTATTTTTATGACAAATCAGCTGAATGATATTTCAAAGAAAAGTTAAATTTAAAATGAATATATTTATGAAGTGAACACTTGAATTTAAGTCAGTCAAGTAAAAGCTGCGTAAACTTATAGAATTTCATAAGTTTAAATACATGAATGAACCTAGTTAAGAGGAATTGATTAATTTTATCTTAAGAGAAAAAAAAAATGAAGTAAAAAGTTGTTACTGAGGCTGGCCTAAGGCCGACCGGGAGGAGAAAGATTGAGGAAGGCACTCAACTTAAAGATCTCCCTAAATATATGCTCTACATAAACAATTTACAGAATAATATATATTGTATTCTATATTTTGTAGCATAACCCTAAAAATAATAAGAAAGATATAGATAATTATTACTTGCCCTCCATGATTTCGACAATTAAGGATCTCACTCTAATGTTTGCAAATAGAAGTTTAAATGTTGGATTTGAGTTCTTTATCTCAATAATTTGAGGCGCTCGAGCTTGGGCAATAAACGGATGAATGATTTCAAATGTCAAACCATAATATCTAAAAGAAATGTGACATTTATCCATAAGAAAATTCGATAAAATATGAGTTAGAGATCCAGTTAGAAGTTAACGCGATTGGGGGCGCCAGGATGGGATCCGTTTGGGTCTCCCAATCCTGGCACTGCGGGTTCGAATCCCACCAAGGACAAGCTTTTTCTAAAGCTTCTTTATTTATTCTTCAAATAAAAGCTTTTTCTGAGCCACGGATGTTTAGAATGGGGTGGACACCTGTAGATAGACTCCCTCTCTATGACCAAATGGAGTTGAAAGGGAGGCTACAACAACAAAAAAAATAAAGCTATTGATTAATGGTTATTAACCATTATTAACTCATTAATCAGGTTTTTTTTTTTTTTTTACGTCTAAAAGATAAGCCAGATGTTGACAACAGTATTCGATTCTGCATTCTAGCTCTCATTAAAACAGAGAGTGGCCTCTTCGCGTGAGATAAGATATAAATCCCTGGAGCCCACCAGCTACCTCACTACCGGAATGGAGTAACGTACGATTTAGTAGACAAAGGGACCGCTCGCAGAAGATAGGAGCCGAGCTGAAATCTGTTAACGTCCAAGAGTTAGCTGCAAGTCAGGGGATATATTAATGGGATCCAGTAACATCTATCTGTCCAAGGGAGCTCAGCCAATGAATAACTTAAAAGGGAATATTAGGGTAAGTAATTACCTCGGTGATGAATGGCTGGAGGAAAGTTGTGGCAGATTGGCGCTCGGAACGTCCGATCAGCGTGAGAAATTCTCCAATCCAAGGAGATCGTATTAATTACTGAAGTGCGCGTTCGTATTTCCAGGTGAGAGCGGGGTTCGGCCTTCTCACAGTCGGCGTTTCCCGTAACCTGCCCTTACTACGCCAGGTAATGGTTTTGGGCCGATCTCCCTGTAGCCAGTGATCTTTCCGAGACCTTGCACAGCCTTGTTAGGCCCGAGGTGGTCTACTAGCCTCTGCTACACCTCAATCATTGTATATGTTAACTTATAGATTTACATCCATTAGGAACTTGTCCGACTTTTGTGCCTTAAATAGTGTTGTATATATAAAATATAATTAAAAGGTTAAGTTTTGATACAAAGTTCCCAATAAAAGGCATTATTATATAATACTGGCGCTGCGGACAGGAAGGAAGAGCAAGTGGTAAGAGATACTCTGGAGATGACCGCACATCGGCATCCGCTGGTGCCTGGGGACTTAGCCCACTGAAAGAATTACATACGCAAGCTAAAATATTATTTCCTCGTTAACCGGACCCCAGAAGATTACAAAATTCAGGTGAAACTCATCAAGAGTACAGTGTAAGGTTAAACCGATTGCGATCATTGCAAGTTTCCTATAAAAAGCATTTATAGAATTCCTTTATATATAATAAATACTTAAATTTTACTTGACAAAGTTATCTCCCCTTTCTTCAATATGTACCAGTCGACCTTCGCAATACTCCGGGTAGCCATCAGGGTCATTCCATCTTCCTCTGGGTCTTACTCGGCCCTGCCTTCCTACTCAGCTCCGTACGACCATAAATGGTACATGACAATAGCGTTGCAATTTTCCCTGGCTATTTGCTCAAGCATATCCACTTGAACCTCCATTCCTTGTCTAAAAACTTTATTTTCGTTCTTGTCCACCTGTTAACTTCATACATCATCTTCATGAAATGTATATAAGACGGAATAAATGTCTCCATTTCCTAGACAAATTTTTCTTAAATACAAATCTTAAATTAAAATAAAATAAATAAATATGTGCTTAAACTAATATGTTATTCTATTTTCCAATAAAATAGACGTAGATAAGAGTAAATGTTAAAGTAAATATTGTATGCCTTTAAAGACAATGATGACTATAGGTAGGTCTCCAAAAGCCCTAAGTTCAATGAAAAGGGAAGAGAAATGGACTATACCATAGCTCTAATACTATAGCTCATCATATAGTGGACTATATGATATATTCTAAGACATTATCATATAATCCGGAACTCAAGATTGCAGGAGGTGTGCTAATTAAGAGAACTTCTAAGCATGATACTAAATCAAAATATTTCTTTAAAATTTAAATTTTTGACGACACTCCGTTAATTTTTTTAGATTTTAAATATAAAATAGAACATTGGTCATTTTTCTCTATAATATCTTATAAGGTTCAGTAACAATAGCGGCTAATAATATATTTCTCGTAAAAATAGGATTTTTATTAAAATTTTGCTTATAAAACTTTTAGTTTCAGGTAAGTACTAATCCCTAAGTAAAGAATTTTTCAGAAAATAGTTTAACTTATAAGAAATATTAAAAAAAAAATATTAATGCTAGGTACTGTTTTAAGACGCATTTAAATTATCTCAATCGCCCAAGTATACTAGGAGTCAGTAGAAAAATATGTAAAGATGCAGGAAAAACTTCACACTCATTGACGGTCTTGATGATAAAATGCATTTAACTTTTTTTTAAATATCATAAATTAAATTTTAACAATTTTTGTTCTGTTTCCTTGCACTAAAAATTGTTAAAATTTACGCGGGATTAAATACCACGAAAAAATAATATTATAAATTAAATTTTCTTCATGAATAAGTGCAGCCTGAACCTGAGTTGTATTTGTTTTTCCTCCTGTGCTTCTGTATCCAATGCCGAATTTCTGGCAAACACCCGGCCCTTATTGGTTGTAATTTGTCATTGTAGGATAAAGTCAGCCGGCCTGAAGAATGTAATGACCACACAACTTCTTCAGAATGCCCTGAGCCATGAATAAACATAGTTTTAACATGCGTTTTTTCTCGTCTAGATGGGTCTCCATGTTCTGTAATGGACCGATTATAAATAAATCATGTGAATTTATTTGTAAACGGTTCACTACCTTTAAATGGAAAAAATGATTCCAATGAAATGTTTCTAAAGAAAAAAAAAGCTTTATTAAGTATAGAAAGTATTTATTAATAACCATTTATTAATTCTAATATTGTTGTCTTTAAATCAAAATTATACCAATTTCAGCTTAGAAAAGAATCTTAATCATATGTTGGGTTTCATATTAATCCTAACTCGCAAAGATATAATTTTGCTTAATAACACAAATTATTTTTGAATTTTATTTGTTACATATCAATTTATAATGNATTTTTATGAAAAAATATTCACTAATATAATTTTCGTACTTTTCCTGTCAGGCCAGGACAGAATCACGTTTACGCTCATTTCTTTCGCCGGCTTTTACAATGTAATTCGTCATTCACTCCTATCTATATCATACTTTGAAGAACCATAGGAAAAACGTATGCCCAAGGCCAAATATTCATAGAGTTAACCATCAATCTAAAAATCAATTAGGACAATAATTGTTTCATAAAATATAATGGTAAAGTTTATATTTGTTTACTCGAAAAGATAGTGAGTGAAATGATATTAAAGGGCTTTCTTTTCTCCTAACGACCTTTTCGTAAAAAAAATAAAATAAAAATAAAAATAAATTGCATAAGCCCACAATTTTTATTTTGCTAAACAAGTATTAAACTACTTTGTTCATTATAAAATTTTGGCAGTATTAATGTCACTGATGATTATTGTTATGTAGAAGCCAGGACAGATGATTTTTTGATATAAGCTTACCCTGTATGTGAGAAATGAGAGGCCTTAACGAATCCCCTGGACTATCCCAGTGCTCCAAAAATAACATCAACATCTACACTATTTTGGAATTTGCTGAAATTTGACGTGCGTGAGGGTAGATCTCTGGAGATAAGTAGATAAGCCTCTTTATTGGCATCCGCCCTGACCCCACATCCAAAGATCGAAATTAATTTTAATTGAGAGCCGGGGATTTCTTCAGGTTAAGGCTGATCTGAATTATCAAGGCTCATTCCAAATCTGAGGCCATTTTTAGTTTCGAAGCCAATTACGTTGAGAAAATTATCACGATCCCGAGTGTAGGAAACGTATTCAAGTCGAGAGTTATAGCAGTGGGATCGCGTTACAAGAAGTCATTTGTAATGCGTGGCCTCGAGGAGTTTGGAGTTCTTTCAAAAATGTGGAATCCATTCCGGAAATCACACTGAATCATGTGATGATTTACTGGTTGAGGACACACATCCTTCTGAGCAGGTGGATGATAACAGATTTCGCAAAAACAAATATTTCTTCCGTTCTTCACCGATCCCTCATTGGAGTACTAAATGAAAATAAATCAGGATGATAATTGTTGTAAAGTAATCCTACATTTCATTGGCCCTTTGCCAAACGAGAGTCTAATAAATAGCTAGCGATGTTAGCTCCTTCGAGTTACAGACGATATATTCGTCATACTTGGAGGTTGGACTCGTAGTGAGGTACGGGGAACTAGAGATTATAGACCTTCTTCTGTAGTGTACTTGGTAGCATGTCAGCCTGGCAAGTTGTAGACCCGGATTTGATTCCCGGCTGTGGTAGTATGATTATTTTTTTCAGGCTTCCTGTACGATTCAAATAAATAAATGAAACAAAACTGTGCAGATTTTATTAAAGATGATCTTTATGTTTCATAAACAACATTATATGAGTTAACGGGTAATTTGATACACCCAACATTTATAGTTAAATTCTTCAATATGTTTTATGAAAATCTTGTATATTGTATATTGTATATATATA
>KZ809512.1:40809-52142 GCA_000696205.2 Oncopeltus fasciatus
ACACACATATACAAATTCGATATTTAACGAACGTCTGATGAGTTTGTTAATTGCTGAAATTGATTGAGGAAGAGAGTTATGGATTTCAGAGATTACAATTTAAAAACTTAATATATTAGTTTTATTAGCGTTTAAAAAAAATAGATGAAAACTTTAATTTCAAATTATTCATTCTATATTATTTTTCACAACAAGCGTATAAAATAATTCATGTTTGGCTGTAATCAAGTGAGCGGTTAGAGGAGACCAACATTTTTCATTGTAATACCTTCTTTTGGGAGTTGTGTCATTGGTCACCTTCTCTCCTCATGTGATTGTTATTCAAAGTCATTTTTACTACTTATTGTAATCAAATTACAAAATGTTCTTATTTTTAACTGAATGTAATAAGTAAATAAAGGTTTTAAAAAAAATCTTCTAATGTTCTTCACAATTTTTGCCTAATAACTTTTATTCAGAAAGAAAATTACGAATTTAGCTACGACGGATAAGCGTTTCTCCCACTCTTCTTTCCCGGCCAGTCTAGAGTGAACTTGTAGATGACATTTCTTACTTGAATTTATATACATGAGAAATCTGCTTATAGATTCTTCGTGGAGGACTTCCTTTCTCCTGATCTACGTGGGAAATCCGCTTCTGCTCGATGGACTATTACTGCCAGAAGCGAAAGAAGAATTCCTCGAGGAGAATCGATGCATCGATAGCCGACTTCTCGAAGCATCGCTTTTCCGTGGAGGTTAGCGATTCGGCCGGAAGAGTGCGTGGAACCGGGCCCGGAACCAGTTGATATGCATAAAAATGCTGTCTATCCCTTGCAACTCCTTCTCAGACCACGCCATACTTTTATTAATATAAACCTCGGGGCGTTTTGTCTGGCTCCCTGCGTTTGACGACTCCTCGGTATGGAATTCTCCCAGGTGGCAGTCATCGAACATTTAAAATGTCATCCTTTCTCTGAGCCGTGGAAGCGTTCAGTCAGACGAGATCGCTCTCTGGATTGAGTCCTGTGCCGATTCGACCGGGACTCCACCTCTTATGCAAGTCTCCGGCTGTGAGAAGTTATCCAAGGTCGGTGGAATCCGATGTCAACCATAAGTGCACTGCCCTTGTTATTCAGACATCAAGTTCTCATTTCTCACACGCCAGGTTTCTCAGGAACCGGTTCCGCGAGGTTATTCTCCGCCAGGTTATTTAGGGAAACCAAAGAGAAATTTTTTTTTTTTCTATCGGGATAAATTCTTACCTGAGAAGAAACAAATATCACATCGTTGAAATTTGACAAATTATGTTATTGGCAATAAAAGGCACTGGTCTGGCCGGATGAACTCCTAATCCCATCCATTGCACTCAGTGCCATGGGCGTTTTTAGATTCCCTTGGTTTCATGACGCTACTCCTTGAAGAATTCAAACAGATCCTCGCCGATAATACATCAGAAAAAGCGAAATATGTGACCCTAGTGTCCACAATTATTAAAATAATGAAACCAAATTCGTTATTTCAGCTTCTTCCTGAAAACTCTTAGATGACATTGTAAATGGCTTAAATCGGTGGAAGGAGACCGGGGGCTAAATGCGAGGCTACATTTTAAAATTTTTGATATTAATAACGTTACGGAAAAAAAACGTGTAAAAAAATATGTAAAATGTAATAATATAATTATTCAATATCTTGAAAAACGAACAAAAAATGAAAAGTTTATCAAGAAAAATATTTAAGAACTTAATTTCGAGTGATTGAGTCAATATATTTTTTAAAAATAATATCAAAATTAAGTATTAAGGCTATTATCTGTCAACTCTTGGGAAATTAATTTTCGTTTGAAATGGAATGAGGATAAAAGGGATTGTTTAACCAATCTTTTGTGGTTAAGTAAAATGTTAACTTTCAGTAATATCTTGCCTAATTTATCAAAAAAG
Organism: Oncopeltus fasciatus; assembly: GCA_000696205.2. NCBI lineage: Eukaryota > Metazoa > Arthropoda > Insecta > Hemiptera > Lygaeidae > Oncopeltus > Oncopeltus fasciatus. The sequence continues at coordinate 42,728 of KZ809512.1, forward strand.
TTATTTTTAACTATTAGCAACTTAGCGTTATAACTAAACCCCACTGTCATCCAATCAATTTATAATTGCCATGTAAACCAGTCATTAATAATTTCAATGAGAAAAACTACAAAAACACACACTTACAAACTCACACACACACAGCATGCCTTACAAAGTCCCGCGGAAACGTGGAGAATTTCTGACAGGGTTATTGATAAAGATTTGTATTTAACCTATCTATATCATGTAATCACTTAAATTGATGAAATATTTATTCATAATAAAGATATATATTGAAATATTTAATAAATCGGTAGAGTTTCATTACTCTAACCTAAATATTACGCTCGCTATAATGAAAAAACATTTTCTAATCGCATTAGTCATTTCAGTAAATACCCCCTCCCCTCAATAATGAAACGCCAAATTTCACTATGAAAAACTGAATATTTTGGAATATAGAGTGCTGAAAGTCACATACAAATATATAATTATTATATATGATTGTATTGAACATAGCCAGAGGTCTGAGAGAGTTCATCTCAACCAAGTTAAAGCACTAAGGATGATGTATTAGCCTCGAAAGCGCTCTTCGTTGAAAATAATACATGTATGAACTGTGGAGGTTAGTGACCACTTCTTAATTATTTCACCCACGTTTTTATATGATTGCTCGTAACGAGTACGTTGGATCGGAGAAATTATCTAAGAAAAGCTCAATAAATAGCTACTTTTTTCATAAAGTAAAATATTATTGGTAATGAAGACATAATAATATTTGTAGAAATGGATCTTGAAGAAAATCCTCAATAAAAAATATATAAAATGTAGGGTTGTTGTGATTGCCTGCGATACAGCCGAAATCCAGGAGTATCTGTCTGTTCAGGCAGCTGAGATATCAATCTCTCAGTCTATCTCTGTTATAACCTGCTTCTAATCCCCTCCCTTACTTGGACTTGTTCCACTCCTTTAGGCTTAGAAACCCAGAGGATGAAGACAATAGACTTTACCCTTTTTGAGCCTATAGAAAAATTAACTGAGAATTCTCACAGGATCAGACAGTCAGAAATACTTTGGTGAACCTTCGACTAATTCTTATGCTAGTTAATGCTGAAAGTAATTACTTTTGAACCAATTTTTAGGTTTCATGTTAGCCTTTATTTCTAATCTCGTTATTTTATATATGATAAATATGATTCACGAATAATAATTAAACAAAATATATAATTATTTTAAACAGATTTCCAATTTGAAATAAAATTATTCAAAACAATTAATGAGAGGGAATAGAATAAAAAAAATCTATCTGTCCCAGCCAGGATTCGAAACTGGATCTCCTGCTTGCCGGGCGGGTATGATTCCATTACACCAGCGGGACAAGCCAGATAACATATTAAATTCCCACCACACAACGTCTTATGCTCGAAGGAGCTGACATTGTCTAGCTATTTTTGCAGGAGATCCAGGTTCGAGTCCTGGCCGGGGCAGATAGATTTTTTTACTTTATTCCCTCTCATTAATTGTTAAAAATTTACGTGGGATAATAAACCACAACCAAATTAATACTTATAAAGTAAAATTATTCAGGTTTCTTCCAAGGTAAGACTCTCTTCTTTTTTTTTTTTTTATATGAGAAACGAAATAGTTCAACCTGAATATAAGGCATTTTATTTTTACGTAAAGCTCTTATTAATGAGTGTGCTTACCACAATCTTTCTTCCCGGCCAGTCTAGAGCCAGCTTTGGTGATTTGTTCTTTCACACTCATTGGTCCATCCGGCTTGTATAATTCATTATTTACACACATTATTGTTTATATTAATGAATCATGAGAAATGTACTTAATATACGCAGCTCATACTATACAGTATTTTTATTTATCAACAGAAATCTCTCATTTCAATAGATTTCCTGTGGGGAAAGGAAAATATTCAATTTTTTTTTACACGAAAAATGACTCGACTTATCATCCTATATCATCCATAGTAACTAAAAATAGATTTCGTTTAAAATTTACATGCATACATATAATTGCTTCTTATTTATTGTTATCTTAGTTATAATTAGGCCACGAAGGAATTTATGAAGCAAAATATCTGTAAAATGTGATTTTTTAAAGTTTTCGTTCTGTCATCTTTTTTTAAATGCGAAAAACTCTTATTAAGTAAAATATTTACTAGTATTACTACGAAGGCACTAGTGCCATACCTTGTAGTCTTTTACCCTAACTTCTCTCTGGATTATAAGATTGTATTCTTAGTAATTCTTCACTCTTACTTATGACTTTTATCTTTCTATATACATATTTATTATTTTGAATATATTTATTAACACCAGCATGCTAACAACTACACATTTTCAGTCACAAAATTCACAATTTAATTTTTGAATGAAGTTTGTATATAAATCTACGTCATATATCTGAAAGTAATTTTTCTTTTTTTTTTTTACAGTTTATCTTTCATATGAGTTTAGAAAATTATTATTCCGATAAAACTCTGAGTTATGTGAAGAAACTTCCTTGACTACGTATTTTTGAAGGAAAAAACATTTAGGCTATGTCAGGACACGAACCAGCGTTTTCTGATCCCTAGCCAGTCGCACCTACTTCTAGACTTTATGGGCCCTAATCACTTTTTGTCAGAAACTCAGAGAAGAACATTTTATTAATAAACATATTTTTTTTAAAATAAATCTTTATTTATTACATTCTATTACTTAACATCTTGTAATTTGATGACGGATACAATAAATAAATCTTTAAAAAAATACATATAAAAAATATATAATAAAATAAAAATAAAACAATAAAACAAATAAATGGTCATCACTGTGCAAGGAGAAAGGGCCCATAAGTTTAGGCCCCACTCCCAATAAATTTAGGCATTAAGGCCCAGGGGGTCGCGAGGCTATCTCCGTTTTAGTCGCCGGAGAGGATTGTGAGGATTGGTGTCCGACGACAGGGATTGGGCATATGGATTGGGATGAAATTGGAGTTTACTATGGAAGAGCTTGAAGCAGATAGAGATGTGAGCTGTGAGCGCCTATTTATAAGGCTGTATAAGAGTCCGTGGCGTCTGTTGGGTTCTTTTCGCTTGATTTTAGTATGTTCATTTCAGTTGAGTCGTGAGTCAAGGTGGAACCCAAGGTAACGGACTGAATCAGAGAGAGGTATAGAGATGTTATTATATGTAACATTATCAGGAGAATCTTTTCTTAGTTGAAAATATACATGTTTGCATTTTGATTAATTTATTTTAATTCTCCATTTACTGCACCACTGCTGAGGAGCATCGAGATGGTTTTGTAAAATTTTAGAAGCCGTTTTGGAATCAGAATGGGAGGAGAGGATCGCTTAATAAACGTATTATAGAATCGAAATACTCATATGAATCTGTCGCCATTGGCTATCTTCCGCATCTAAATGGCGAGATATTTCAGCAGTTTTCGAGCACCCTCCCTGTCCCACTTTCTGAGACACCGTCTGATATTCGTTGAGTTGAATTAGGACGCGGAATACTGTCAATGAGAACGAATCCATATTACAAGTATGTAGATTATATATTCATTGTAATAGAGTAGATCATATATAATACTAACCTATGTAGTTATATTTTATTAATTTAAAAAGGAGTTAGTGACACGGCAGACTGAGCACCCACGTTTACTGATTGCTGATCAGGCTTCTTACGTAAATATACGAAGATACATCTGTTTTCTCTACGTGTTACATATTACATTCACCTCTGCATAGATTTGAGAAATATATGTACTGATTTACACAAACCCACTCACAATCTGTCCACACACACACACACACACTCACATTTGTCATTATATTGTCATTGATGAGTTTTGAAACCTCTAGACAGAAGTTTTATATTCACATGGTAGAATCCCATGTGCCACAGTTGGTGACTGTGTTGAGTTAAAGTAACAAAAAACTTTTAATAATATCTTCAATCACTTTTAATTATTTTTAATTAAATTAATTTAACTAGAAAAGAGAATAATTAATAAAAATTTCTAAGTATTTTAAAATAATCGTTCATTTCAGTCATTCATCGACCACCATTTCTAGCTAATTTATTTTATTTGTAAAATTATTTCCATAACATGAGTATTTCGTAAAAATTTTTTAGAACATAAATATTTGCTACTTATTATATACAGTATGCCTCTCATACTTTTTCCTCTCTTGACATTTTTTTTATTTACTATAGATACAGCTTATAGGAAATATTGTTTTGTGTATTTTTAAGGTCAAGTGAAACACGTATAATGTTAGTCAGTCTTAACCTTGTTGGAATGAGGCTAATTTTGGCTTTATTAGCCTGATAATTTAAGATAATCGCTGTATTTCGAAACATAATGTTGAAACAGTGCTTTACGCATTATTCCAGACCGACTCTTAGCGTCATTATCGTGGATGTCGGTCCACCCACGCGCTACATCTGGGCCAATTACAGACCGTCTTTGGCTACCTTCGTTTCGTCTCTGTTTGTCCACACTCACACAAAAAAATGACCTTCGTCACAACTGACCTTAACATTTTTGTTCTATTTTAATTTATAATTCCAGTTGTGAAAAACCATAATATTATCAGTGGAGTTGTTTTGTTTTTTTATATGAATACCAATTACGACTAGAGAAAATTTTCATTTTTTTTTTTAATGGTTAGTTTACTTTTGTCAAATTCAAAAGGACTACATTTTAAGTAATTATTAATTAAAGAGATACTATCTATTCTGTCTTGAACAACCCCCTTAATATCAAATTCCTAAAATCCTAAATATACGTGTGCTATATAGTTACATAAAATAATTTTCGAAATTGTGACTGAAGTTTTTGAATACTTTGAAAAATCGTTTTGGCTGTTCACTGTGAATGTCCAGTCAGTCCTTGACTATGCTTGATTTTCACTTTTAGTATTAAATATACCGATCGATTTTAAAAATTTATATCACAACTCACTCCTCATAAAAATTTAATATTTTATATTTAAATGCGTATATATAACATATTTAATGGTAGTTGTCGAAACTTAATAATGTTCCTTAGAGATCAATGAGTGTAAAATATATTTCCATTAAACTTTGCTCTATAATCCACCAATTTGTGAGGTCTGTGGACAAATTCATGCCACCAAAGATATATTTACAGAGTGCCTAAAATACAAAGGAACAAGGAAAAAATATAACTTAAACGGGTCTCTATACGAAATTCTATTGGATGACGATAAAGTCATCGACTCTGTAATGAACTTTCTGAAAGAGGGCAGGCTATTAAATCTCATCTAGATGCATTTTCAGTATGCTTCTTTTCCATTCTCTCTAAATTTTTTCTTTCTTATAAATTTCATAATTTCCAAGAACAAAGAAATTACTATGCCCATCTACATAATAACTATTCGTATTAACAATTCATTATACCTCACCATGACCTATTGCTAAGAAATTCTTCTTCTTGAAAATATCTCTCCGCTTCTAAAAATATCTCCCTGGCAATAATGAACAAAGGTTGACACGCCATTAAAAAAAAACAAAAAACTTTGCTCTAGATTGGTTGGCAAGAAGGAGTGGGGGAAGCGACCACCCTTTGTAGCTAAGGAAAACTTAGAAATCTACAGATCTACGTCATAACTAAAGCAATAGTGTATTAGGATTATGATTATGTAATATGAATTTGTAAGATAGCTCGGTTATCTTTCGTACCAAAAGACTCTGCTGCCTTTTCTTCAGTCTACCTGCACTTATGTGTCTGTCCTCCGTCTCCTGACATTCTCGGCTGGCTCCTGAGCACGAGGCTAATCGTGATATGACGCTGTGTCTACCGAAAGGCCGTATTCGCCATATTCAGTGGGGATTCCTTCCGGGTCCTCTGTGTATCTATCGCATGTATGTTCTGTCTAACCTATCACGATTCCTTCAGAAGTTTTCGACGAAGACACAGGCGATGTCTTTCACTACCTTTCCTTCAAGTCAACATGTTAAGCCCGGAGTGTTACATTTACTACACTATACTGAAAGATTCAGCAATGATAAATATATATTTTTTATTCACCAAAAATATTTGGTTGCTTCACTTCTGCGAAAAAGATATATGATTATATTTTTTTTGGAGATAGTTAATTTTGACTATCGAACGTTATGAGAAGAGAGTGGTTGTGGATTTGGTCGTTGAATTTGAAGAAATAAAATCTAATTTGTGAACCTAAGAAAGATTTAATTTTGGCCAAAGTATCTCCTACTCTAGGATATCTAAATCATTACTGATCATAGAGCTGGTTCCTTTTTTCACCTCCATTGCCCTGAAGAAGACCTAAAATTTAGGCCGAAACGTTAGAAATAAATAAATTTTTTTTATTTTGATATTAGTTGTTTATTTTATTAGACTTTTTTTTATATGGGTTCGATAAAGGAGTGAACCTTGACCGAACCCCAGCAAAAAACATCTAATAATAATATCTATGGTCAGAAAAACTCTCCATTTGTTGTTTATTTTATTTATTTAAGACCTAATTCCCGACAATCCCTACTCATATATTTTTTGAATCTAAAAATTCTCTACACTACAGCAATCAAATTACCAAAAAACATCCATTCATACAACATCCTATCTGAAACTCCTCTAGAATACCGAAACTCAATTACTTTTTACCCCTTTACACAACCATCATGCCATGAAATACTTTTAAATACGTTTAAAAACTAGCTAAAAAATAAATATTAATTTAGTTGTGGTTTGATATTCCAGGTAAATTATAAACAATTAATGAGAGGGAATTATTCTATTCCCTCTCATTAATTGTTTAAAACTTACGTGGTATAAGAAACCACAATCAAATTATTATTTTTAAAGAAAAATTAAAAAAGTAAATAACGAGAGTTGATAAATAGCAAGATAATGTCAGCTCCTTCGAGCATAAGACGATATATTCGTCTTTATCATAGGTTAGACTCTCGCTAGTGTGTTGGGAATTTAATAAGTTATCTGGCTAGTCCTGTTGGTGTAGTGGAAGCATACCTGCCCGGAAAGCAGGAGATCCAGGTTCGAGTCCTGGCTGTGAAAAATAGTTTTTTATTCTATTTCCTCGCATTAATTGTTTAAAAAATAAAGTTGTTGGAATTTGTCCTTGCCCATTACATAATTGACTGGAAGTATGATTTTATACAGTCCGCATATGATATGATGATTGCTCTTCCTTAAATTATTTTTCACCTCCATATTTATATCTTCTTATATGACTGTATATGTATATTTTCCTTGTTGGGAACACGTTACATTGGCTGACATATCTAACTGTCAAGAGAGATGATGGAATTAAATTACTAATTTATATTTATTTATAAGATATATAATATATCTAGTCTAACTTGACGGTTAGATATTGCCCTCTATGGTTTCATTCATGTTGAGATTAATAAATATAAGATTAAGGAATCTGCAAAGTAAGCAGTTTTAGCATGGTGGAATTTTTACCGTTTTTTTCCCCCACATAATTTATTCTCTATGATCCTCCTTCAGACTGATCTTCTTAACTTCTTTCAGAATTATTGCAGTGTCATTTCTTTTCCACTCTTTCTCCTGCTATTCGGATACAATGCATCCTCCCCAACAATGGAACAGAGCAGTGAGTGAGCTGCACTTAACGACCTCTGGCTTGGAGTCTGTCCGAGCCCGGTCTGCTCCCAGCGATGATGACATCGCCGACACCGGAAGCCCTCCGACACAAAAGCCCCAGCTTAAGAAGGCGCGCAGGAGTATTTAGAAAGCGTACGGCAGGAGATAAGACCTCCTCAATAAGAAGAAGACGAAGAAAGAAGCTGTCAGAGTCCTAGGTGACAGGCCACTTTCCTTACAACACCTGCTCAGGATAACCTCCCACAGATATGTCCGACTCCTTCTCTGCCACTTATATCTCCTTAGTTAGGTATTCGACAGAACGAAGATTACGTCGGCGGAGACTTTTTCATTACTCAGCCATTCTTATATTTCATAGAGATAAAAGCTTTCATAGGGGTAATATATATATATATATATGTGTGTGTGTGTTACGTCACTTAGGTTCCGACATAACTTATATTTACTTGCTTATTTGATATTGCAAAATGGTGAAGAGGATTTTCCATAGAAAGCTTTGACTTAATACCGATTTTGGTTGCTTTATTTCAAATATTAGAGGCCTAAGTAGGAAGATATTTTCCTGAATATTTCTTCAAAATAATGTTACATACTCATAGAAAAGCAAAATATTAAACTTGCATTAAATAACTTCTAGAAATTTTTCTGAAGATTTATGTATAGGATTTATAGAATTTGATTGATTTATAAATTTTGAACTCTCTGTGAACTAATATTTCCTCTTGAAAGCTTTCAGTTGTTTACAAAAAAAAAATTAATAAATATCAAATTTGATTTTTTCATTTCTATAACTTACGGAGCTAGAACGTTAACGAACAAAAACACACACACACAAATATATGATTACTTCGAGGGAATAGAATAAAAAATATATCTGTTTCAGCCAGGACTCGAACCTGGATCTCCTGCTTTCCGGGCACGAATGCTACCACTTGCTTTTGTAAATAACGGGAGTCGATAAATACCTAGACAATGTAAGCTCCTTGGAGCATAAGACGATGTATTCGTCTTTCTCGTGGGTTAGGCCCTCGCTAGTGTGTTGGGTATTTAATAAGTTATCTGGCTCGTCCCGGTGGTGCAAGTGGTAGCATTCGTACCCGGAAAGTAGGAGATCCAGGTTCGGGTCTAGGCTGGGACAGATTGATTTTTTTATAAAAAACCACCACTAAATTAATATTTACAAAAATATATGTATTGTTGAAAATATTTTAGCTTACTTTATCCTACGCTACTTATGTTGTTTATTTTTCAACCCTCTTGGTACCCTAAATGGTAAACAGATCGATTTCCTTAAGAGATATATACCAAAATACGCGACGATAGTTGCACAAGAACAATACATTTTAAAAGTTTTATTCCTCTAATAGTTTTACTAGAATGTCGCTCTTCTGGAACTTAAACCACAATATTAAATTTACAGATATGAACCTCCTGGCGTGAATACAACGCCATAGTGGAAGATCATAAATATAATTAGGGCATTGTAGAATATGCTCTTATTGGAACGTGACAGTCTTCCTAGTGGTGTTGATGTTTAGCATAGGCTGGGTATCTGTGGACAGCCCCTTCCTTCGCACCCCTATGTGATTGGAAGGAGAAAATCAAGTTTCGCCGCCTTCTAAAATAGAGAACAGTCTGATTTTCGGATCGTACTCTTGACAAAACAAGTCGAAAAATAATGAATTTGGCAGAAAACAATCTCTTTCATATACTACATAAAAGATTCTGGTAATTTCTGTTTAAGCTAGTAAAAATATAATATTTTTAATATTAATGTAGAAAGTATATTT
>KZ809513.1:13584-29449 GCA_000696205.2 Oncopeltus fasciatus
AGCTACTCTGAGATGTACCTATAAAATGTATATAATGTATAATTTTTATAATGAGTTTATCAGGTTATAAGTGCCCTGACTCAAAGAAATGCTTTGTTAATAGGTCAGAAAAAAATTCTATTTGGATAAAATGAAATTAGTTTTGAAGTATATAAAAACAGTAAAATAAAAATAAAAATAAGACTGTGAAACTTACAAGGTTTATTATAGATCTAATTTTCAATTCATGATGATAATTGTGGTAAAGTAATCAATCCCTCATTTCATTATTTATTTGAATCGTACAGAGAACTAGAAAAAAAAAAACTCTACCTCAGCCGGGGAGATCTAAATTTATTTTCTTCTTTAATTTGTACATTTGAACAATTGAGTTAATAGTTTCACAGTTTGTAATAATTGGATGAAATTTTAAAATAATATGTTTTGCTCATTATACCTTTGGAAGAGTCGCTAAAATTTATAATAAATTAATAATATGATCACTCAAACTTGTTTGTCTTACGTTTTGTACTTACATTTTCTCCTGTTAAAATTGCCATTGCAAAAATTCAACATTTGGAAAAGCATGGAATTTTTATAACACACTGATTATTATATATAATAATTTAATGCCGTATTAATTTTATAAAAAGCTAAATTTAAGATATATTTTCGCTGGGGCAGAGAAGGCTGAGTCACTCGGCGGAAGTGGTGGGAGGGGGTTGGGAGAGTCATCTGGCAGCTGGAGGTCCTCCAGGAAGAGGCTCCAGCAGCACGGCTGGATAAAATGAAGCCTCCAGGTTGGCTTTTGTGTCCGCTGAATGAAGAGGGCAGGAGGAGTGGGGGTAAGTTATTCCCGTCCCTTGGAACAAAGGGGTTAGAGGGGGGTCGTCCCCAACCCACTTCCTCTCGTGGCACGCACACCCACCCACCCCCACTCTTACAAGCACACTCACACACAGATACTTAAACACATACATACATATACAGACATATCCACATGTAATCACTCCACCTCTCTCACTCACTCCAGTTCTAAGCGTCACTCACTCACACACACACACACACATGCACATTAACACACTAGCAAAAATATGACGCTTGCCATCTCTTTCTCTCACTCCATTTACCAGCGTCTACTATCTCTCTATCTCTCTCACTCTATATCTCTCTAACTCCTCTCCAACGTTACCCTCTCTCTCTATTTTTCTGTCATCTCCACATCTGCGTAGAGCTCACACACTTGTCGAATCATTATCTCGATATCTCTGTTCCTCCTTTTATTCCCACCCACACACGAATCCTCCACTGACACTCTGTGTGGACATTTCGCTATCGCCACGCCTCCAGCATGCCCTAACCACTCGTGTCTTCACGTAGGCCAGCCACATCTTCCCTCTCTGACAATCGCACACAGGCACTCACACGAAACTTTTCCCTGCTGTCTGAAGAGTGCACTTATGAGACACACTTCATCTCATCGCGGGAACACACTTTTTTTTTTCTTTTGGCTTCTGCTTGTTTAAATGCCTCCTGAACATTAAAATTTCTTTTGAATATAGTTGTACATTTTAACAAATATAAATTCCAATAAATGACAGAAAAATATCAATTATTTATTTTAACTCGTGCTTGCGTTATTTCATTATTATTTAAAGTTTTGATCTCATTATCCGAGTTTAAGAATCTCTCTGATTCGGCTAAGGAGAGTTATGGAAGTATATTTCTTAATACATTTCTAATAAATATCTGAGAATAAAGTGTGAGTTCGTATATCTCGAAAACTGTCAGCTTAAACTAAAAAAGAAACCATGAAATTTTTTCACGAATTTTTCATTTAAAACTAAAATTCTGTGAATAGCTTTGGATTCAATTTATTAAATTATATTTGTATATTTCTACTTAGGATTTTGGCCCCAAATACTTACTTGTGCATTAATTAATTACATAAAATAAGCCAGAAGTTTCGTTCAACGAAGATGTGAAAGCACCATATTTCAATGAATGTAAATGTATATTTTTTAAAAAATAAACTCAATTATAGAAAGTAAAAATATTTTATAAAATCAGAGTAGAGAAAAATATAGTTTCTTATCAGTGTAATGAACTGGAATTGACGGACGGGTCTCTTATCTCTGCTCGACAGGTATGGCTGTGTCTTTGACTTTCACTTTATCTCGGTAAACGTGTAGTAGAATCAGTACAAATCGGTTCAGTAGCTCCAATTCCAGAATAATTATATTTTTTACATAAGCAATCATTAAACATGACTTACGTCCATCTTTTATTGACTAAGGTCATGTTTGATGATGGCGGATAGACCCTAGCAACAAGGACTAGTGTCATTCCGTTGTAAGGGAATTGGAAGCTCTTCTCTTGACCTATATTTTGACTTATATTCTCTATGGATCAGTATATGTATATGAGATTGGCAACAGTCTTACAAACAACATTATTATAAAACTCTGCAGAGTAATGTCTATTACTAGGACTCTTCTTTTGTCACAGTTCACTCCGAGAAATGTGAAGAAAATATACAAAAATAAATAAAATAGTGAAAAAGCTCAAAAGAAGGAAGTCCCAATGTTTAAAGACGCAAATCAAAATTCAGTAACTGAAGACTATTAATGCTCTTTTGATTGTATTTATTTACAATTTGCTAGAATTTTCTAGAGGAAATTTAGCTACTCTGAGATGTACCAAAAAAGCAATTTTTTAAAACATTTTTTTTGGGATTTTACGGTTTTACCTAAGGGAAAAATGTGATAAATGTATATGGAAATGGAGGCTTCAAATAAAAGTAATAAATTTAGAAACGGAAACGTACGTGTGGGTGTATGTTTGATGAACTCCATAAGATTACTAAAACAACAATGCCGGAAAAACAAAATTCCTGAATGACATTAATCCATTTGTTCTGTCAATGCACGAAGATTTAATTTAAAATATGGATGTAGCAATATGTGTTCCTTTAATTTTTCTCAAATTTTGTAGCATAACACATTATTTTTTACATTAAACAGAAATATTTTAATTATATATTTTTGAAATTTGTAAACTCGTAAATAAACATAATATCCTGCTTATCATACGAAATAATCTCCCATTCAACTACTCATAGATTCGTACGTTCTTTTATCACTGACGAATAAGAAGATGATTTACACTAATTTAGTTGATACTACCTGAAATTATAAAGGTATTTTTTTTTTCACAAACTTTAATTAATTTAGAAAAAACTTTGTATAAAGAATTATTAAAAAAAAAACAAAAAAAAAAAAACAAGATTTCTGAGAAAAGTCAAGAAAGTACAGTTACTCTCTTTTTCAGGTTTTATCTTACAGTATATCCTACTTTGAAGTAATGCGGCTGTGGTTTTATGTGTGTTTCCTCACTTCTGGTAATTGATATGTCACGGCTGGGGAGGATGGGTGGGGGCGCAGAATCTCAGAGACTTTCCACGTGAAACTCTTTCAAGAACCTACTCCCAGCAAGAACAATAGCCCTCACTTAGAATAGGGGTGTGGAAAGTTCAAATAAAAGAATTAGTTAGGGGAAAAATATAAAACGAAAGAAAATCTCTCACTTATTTGCATAACGTTATAACCCGCTTTTTTTTTTTTTATATTACCAGTTTTTGTTTCCCTTTTGAATTCAGCTTTTGTCTCATTATAAAATGAGTTTAAAAATATGGAGGTTGTTTTGTTTAAACTAAAAAAAAAAAAAAAAGGAAGAGTTGAACAAAGGCGTTTTTTAACCTGTAAGCTTTAAGCTGAAGTGCTTAGTATCTCTTTGAAGGTTCTACAAATAATGCTTACCTTTAATAGGTGCTTTTCATGAATAATTTACATTGGCTACTTCACGGTTAATACGTTATTTTGACCTAAGTTTTAAATGCTTAAAAGAAAATATTTCCTAAGAAAAGACCTTTAACAACCTTTGAATTTTTCGAATATTTCTTCTTTATTTTATTTTAAGTTACCATTTAAAGAGATGTAAAAATAATAAGAAAATCCAATAAAATACATTTTTTAATCCAAGCTCAGACCTACACACTTCGATTCTATAAATTTATTCTATTCATACAAAAGAAATCTATTGTGTCTTGTAGCGAAATCAGTCTTACTAAAGTACGAGAGATTGAAATATGTCTTTCATCTTGGCGATATCGTTATTTACTGCAGTGAAAACATTTTGAAGAGTTTAGTAACTATTATAGAAACTATTTAAGATGATAACAATGGTACAGCACTAGTCACATTTGAAAAATATTCCCAAGTCATATTTTCAGTTTATTTTCCTGATGAGAATTCATTATAAAATAGAATATTCCCACCGAGAAGAACCAGCTCAATTTTGTGTCACTTTTAAAAGAAAAAAAGTTTATGTCACGATGGGATTCTAACACGCATTTTCTGATCTCCATCCAGACTTTTTGGCCTCTCTACTATATTGGAATTAATGCCACCATGTTGGAAACTTCTAACTAGGGGACTCCCAGCCTCTCAGAATGCTGTAAATTTCATTCATGAATGGCACCACATCAAGGACCTTAAAAATAAATAAGAATTCTTCTAACATCAAGATAAAATTATTATTTTAATCAAAGAATCAATTCTTAGCTTAATTTTTTTTAAAAGTTAAATGAAATTAATCCTAATAATCGACAATCTAAGATGGATTAAATGTCTCTAAGATTCTGAATTATAATATACTACTTCAAAAGGAGAGTTTGTTGACCGTAGATATTATTCTAAGATGATTTTAGTTGGGGTTCTGTCAAGGTAGATCCAAAAAAACACAAATTTAAAAAATGTATTTTCTAATAAAGGATTATCTGCCAACGTTTCGGCTTACATTGTAAGCCATCTTCAGGGCTATCATGAAGATGAGAGAGGACGTCCTGTCCCTAAGTTCACATTTCCATGACTTCACATTTCCTCTCTCATCTTCATGATAGCCCTGAAGATGGCTTACAATGTAAGCCGAAACGTTGGCAGATAATCCTTTATTAAAAAATGCATTTTTTAAATTTGTGTTTTTTTGGATCTACCTTGACCGAACCCCAACTTAAATTATCTTAGAATATACTACTTCGTGTAATATTTATTACATTACTTATTTTAATGATGTTTTATATTGTGCTACATTATAAATATTCACATCTATATATTTTGTAATTATTATTTTACTTTAGACTTCTGTCAAAACAAATTATTACTAATATTTCTATTATAGCCGTTATTTTTTAAGTTATGTCTGAAAAAATATGCAACATTTCGCCGTGCCTAGTGCTTTCATCATATTTCCATTTTATTTATGTAGTGGTACCTAATGAGATTTTCTCAGTGATTTATTTCAATTCACCTGTAGTTATAGAGAGCAAATTAAATCTATCACTGTTTCTTTGATAATATCCTGTAAGTGATAACAGGATAGATAAAGCAAAAATAAGTTTAAAGTTTTAGGTGTAAAGAAAACATTCCCTCTGATACAGGTCGTGTGATACAACGACCACAGGGCTCTGGAACCCCACCGGTTTTCCTTGAAAGGTGTAAATTATATTGGATTCATGCATCATTCAACCTTAAAGGACCATCTCTCATCTTTATCATTTCAAAATGTTTCCTTTTACAAATATTCTTTTCATTAAATTGTTTGCTGGGGCATGTTTCAAACACCCCCTGTGTCCTGGAGCATCCCATATTTCTGATAAATAAATTATGAATGGAGCGAGAACAAAATTGGCTCTTCTCCGCTCCTGCAGCCGACAATGTGTAAAACATTATCGCCCTATCATTTTTTATTTATATTTATTCTCCTTATATTATTATAAATTAAAGAGAATTAGAAGCTGTAATATCTCTACAACTTGTCAAATATGAGATAGCTAATTATCAAAATCTAGAATAAACATTAAATTCCTTGATGAATAAAAATATTATAGTTTAAAATACTCGATGAATCTTGAACTTTTAACAGGACAGAGCCCTGTCCTCTGCTGAGACCAATCAAAATTCGTAGTCCAAGTGTCCTAATTCAATTTAATATTAATACGATAAAAAATTAATGTAAAAATAAAGGAATGAAATTGATTTTTTCCTTTATTTTCCTAATATATTTTTAGGTAATTTTTTTTTTTCTATATTCCTAAGATAAAACTTATTGATGTCCCGAAGTGGTTTATTGATGTACTGTGAAAATTTTGAAAAGGAACTACTTTGCATTCGTCAAGCAACGATAGAATTTACACAATATTAGAGATAACTATTTATAAAAAAACACATAAGTATTGTAGACT
Organism: Oncopeltus fasciatus; assembly: GCA_000696205.2. NCBI lineage: Eukaryota > Metazoa > Arthropoda > Insecta > Hemiptera > Lygaeidae > Oncopeltus > Oncopeltus fasciatus. The sequence continues at coordinate 19,865 of KZ809513.1, forward strand.
TATGTTAGTTCCTTTTATATATATATGTAAGTTGAATATTTCTTGATGGAAGGCAAAGGTTAAAAATATATTTATTTCCAAAATGTATTACTAATTATTAAATATATTAACTTTTGACCTTTCGCCTTCGGAAAATAAAAGAGAAAATCAAATTGTGAATAAATGTAAAACACAATTAACTTATTTCTCCAACCTCAGTATGTTTAAAATAAAACTTTTTATCAAAATTAGTAAAAGAATTCTTCTGTCATTCGTGGAATTGCAAGGTATGCAACTAATTCAATGTTAAATAATTGTTCTTAAGCCTTTGATATTTTAAATTGAGGCTTGAAAAATAATTGAAAAAGGAATTTTTTTTTTCAAACTTTATAATCACAATATAAATATATCTGCCAAGCTTAGTAGCGTTTTTTTTTTTTTAAATAATGTAATTTAAGAACTTAAATATTAGAAAATTACATTTTATAATGCAGTGTTAGAAAATTAAATATACATGCATATTGCAAAGTAGAATTCTCTGAATATTTTTCAATTCAGAAAATTTATTAAATATAAATCTCGTCCAACGGTTTNACTAAAAAACTAAAATATTAAAATGAAATAGAAATAATGACATTAAATCAAAATTAATTAAACATTATCCATTGAATACCAAGTTCAAGCTCTAGAGTAGCCAAATTTACAATTCAGTTAATTCTTAAAATTCATTTAATTAATTGGAGAGATTTATAATTAAATAATTTATTGCATCAAATATAATTATTATCAAGGTTGATAATATAAAAATAAAAAGTTAGATTTGCAATGATATAATAATGTAGTTAAATATAAATTAAATAAATAAATTTTTATCAATTTATAATTATTTTGAAAATTAATTTTCAAAAATTGAGATACACATTTAGTTAAGATAATTCACTTTTATTTATTTTTAAAATAAACATTTTTTTCATTCAAATAATATAAATGAAATTCATAAAGTAATATAACAACTTAGAGCAATTTCTTTAATATGATTATACTAGATAACATAATTTTTTTTTCTGACCCTTACCTGACTGGGCAAAAATAATGGGAGGAGCAAGGTTTGTGTTAGCATAATGTCTAGGCCGAGCACCACTATATAACTTCAAAACATAACATAAAAGAGCTGTTAATATTGCAAGGCCAGAAGTGACTCCAAGAAGAGTTGATATGTCTGTTGCAATTACAACCAAATCTAAAAAATAAAAATACGAAATTTAACTCACCAAATGACTTAATAAGAATAAAACTTTATACAAAACTAAATGAGCAAAGATTTGATTTGAACAAACATTTAATAGGGCAACAGTCAGCATACATAGCTCATATGAAAAAGTGTTTTATATTTCATTTATTCTCAACAGCAATAGCCTTATACGTTGAAGACATTCAAATTATAAAAAGTCAAATGAAAAAATATATTTTTTATATTCTATTCCCTCTCATTAATTGTTTGTAATTTACATGGGATAAAATACCACAACCAAATTAAGTATTTATTTCAAGATAATGATCATTAATAGAAATTTTATATTATGTCTGAAGATACATATATATGTATATAAAAATATTAGTAGACTGTTTTTTCGGATAAGGTCATGGTTGATACTTTTAAAAATGCTTTCTAATTTTTATTATTCATTATCTGCCTAATTTTTTTAAATTGTATTTTTTCTGATCAACCTTGACCGAACCCCAACAAATTGTCTACTAATAATATCTAAGGTCAAGAACTTTTCATTTGAACCTAAATATGAATATTATTTTTTCCAAAATTACAAATTTTAGGAATTTTTTTATTTGTTAGAAATACACACTTTTCGAATTTTCATTGAGTGCGTTCACAAAATATTATTAAAATTAAAACGAATATCCTCAATAAAAAAATACAAATACAAGTTGATTTTATTTTTTTCTGATTTGAGATGTAATTTATATTTTAGTGCATCAGTACTTTTTGATTCTACAGTTTTTTTATATAACAAGTTGCACAATATCTATTGTCTAATGTGTAAAATAAAATAATCATGAATAGACTCTTAAATAATAAATCTACGGAGGAATAGTAATAAAAAGCAGAGTGTAAGTAAAAATTTTGTTATTTACATTTATTAATTGACTCTTCCAAATAATTTAATATATTTAGTAGGGAATTTTCTAGAGACAAATATATTTTAGCTCAAAATAGAAAGGGCTCTATTTTATTTAAAAGGACACAGTGTAAAAATAAAAAAGGACAGAAATTGTTTGCATGATTATTTAATACAATCACCTGGGAGTCTTGAATACTGCAGCGATTCATTAAACATTTTTAATAATTGAATCGAAAAGCACAACGCTTTTTTCTCAATTATACTGTTTTATAACTGATGAGATAAAATTAAATCAAAAATTGTATATTGTAATGATTATATACATATGGAAGCTTTCGGTTTTAGAAGATATTGTGTGTGTGTATGTGTTTTTAATTTTTTTTTAAATATTCTTTAATTTTTCAGTATTTAAAATTAAAAGTGCTTATTCAGAATTTTAAAATTAATGTAAGAGGCCAACTGATGGTCTAAGGCTATCCCATCATTACTAGGGCAATCAATGCAATTTCATATTTTTATTGAAAATAATTTAAAACAACTTAAGTCTACCATTAGTAATCATTTTGTTGCCGAGAGCGAAGTCATTCCGCGGGGGAAAATGAACCGTTCTCCGTTCCGATAATGACCACGAGAGAGATTTAATTTCGAGGCATTATTGATGGATGTTCGTGAGGGATTTGCCATGGTTCAGGTCGTAATGGACTCTCGACAGAGCGCACTAGTCGATAACCAATTAGTGGACTGCATCTAGTGGGTGGTGTCGGGTGAGGGCCACTTCTATGCCCCTTAGCCCACATACTCCAACTATACTTGAATGAAATAGGACAGGAAATGTTATGTTTCAACAATGCTATAGGAGTTCTCCTGAAAATGAACAAGAAGTGCGAAAAGTTACCTGTGAAGCCAGCAGGTATATACCAAGCAACATAGCAACATATAAAAGGTTATTTCTGCCACCAGTGAATATAGAACTCTCATACCTTCTATTCTCCGTCTTCATTGGTTTCTGCAAACCATCTTCTGTTGGCGAGCGCTTTCGGACATTGTCCATCTTCTGGCCGAATACGTGCGTGACAGTGATACAGTGACAGTGAACGCATGTATTCGGCCAGAAGATGGACAATGAAGGTATGATAGCAACATAAACCTAGCAACTGGTAGTTGTCTATTCTTGAGCCTCGAAACTAGAGCTGTAACAGGATTTATATGCTAAAAGCATTCTTCTCTGGATAGTAATTTTAAGCCACATAGAAAAGTATGATTTAATCATTTATGTAAAAGGATTCCACTGTACTCATACAGATAATGTAGTTTTATTACTAGTTTTGTGCTTAATATTTTATTTCTATTAAGTTACCCCCGTACGAGAAGTTAGTAATAACTCAAATAAATATGACAAAAATTCTAAATAGTAAATTGACCCATCAGGGCGAAAATAACCTAAGATTGAGAGAGTATGCGAATTTCTCCTTTTCTTCTGAGAACACCCAAGTGGAATTGTGTAGGTCAGGATATCAAACAAATAACTTATTTTTCCAACCCTTAGCCAATATCCAGAAAGATTCTTAACAGTGTCATTAAAATGCTTCCCAAATAATTATTCCCCAGATATATTTTGGTGGGCCTGTAAGAATATAGCTGACAGTACTCACTCAACATTAAGTAAATATTAACAATTTTTAGTGCAAGGGAACAGAACAAAAAATTTAACTGTCCCTGCCAGGACGCGAACCTAGATCTCGTGCTTTCTGGATTAAATACTACAAGAAAATATTTATGAAATTAAGATATAAAAGTAAATAACGAGTCATTTAAACAGCTTGACTATGTTAGCTCCTCCGAGCATAATACGATATATTCGTCTGCCTCGGAGGATAGACTCTCGACACTAGTGCGGGGTATTTAATAACTTATCAGACTGGTCTCGGTAGCATAAATGGAAAATGCACCGGCCCGGATAGCAGGAGATCCAGGTTTGAGTCCTAGCTGGAACAGTTAATTTTTTTATTCCTCTCCCTTGCACTAAAAATTGTTAAAATTTACGTGGGATAAAATTCCACAAAAAAATAATATTTATAAAATTAAGTAAATATATTTATTATCAATTATCGTAGAGGTAACTTCATGTCAAGAAATCAGTACTGTGTTTGTAGAGCTGAGATAGCAAATACCTTTCAACTTAGGGGAAATGAAAATATTCACCTAATTTTCTATATTACTTTATTTAGCAGGTTTCTAAACTTCAACAGAACTTCACTGATATTACATTGGAGATTCTAAAAATATGATCTGCTCAAAATAATATTATATATATATAAGGGTAATCTCGTAGTATTAGAAGAGTGGAGGGAGAGATTTTTGAGAGGAATTTTGATCTTTCTCCAGTTAAAAGGAGTGTAGAGGTCCTCATTAATTTTCATCATTAGTAGAAAGGCGCGGGACTAAAACCCCAGCTGATGGAGGGGGGGGGGCAGAAGGGGTGAAAAATACAGAGAAGGGGTGGGGGAAAGTGTGAGGGGGTGAGGGGTGGAAAACCTCGGACAAAGAGGCCTTACATCTCTAATTAGTCCTTCTTTCTTAGTCCTGCTATCAAGAAAAGTGTAAATGAAAAAGAAGAGTATTTTATATATAAGTTATTTGTGTTTGTGTGATGGTATTGAAGGAGCTCATGTTCTATTGTTTTGTAAAGTTGATGTAATTTTTTTGTTAAATTTTTTTTGTTTTCTAATCCTATGAATGCATTATAACTCACATTCCATTAAAGATGATTTTATGGATTGATTCAAAAATTTAATTTTGGATGACATTGATTTTTTTTTATTGTATTATAGAATACTGCCTCTATTATGAATCGCAATTTGAAAACAATAACTGATTAGAACGCTATAATGCTGCTTTTGTTAGGCCCCCCTCCTTCATCCTCAACTTGTTGTGTCGCTCTCCTATTTCAATAAAACTGTAGGTAAGCCTCTTTTTCCACCGTCAATCCAATCTGTATGACTCTTTTCAACAGGATCGAGAGTCAAGCATCTTTTTACCCTGAGCATTCCTTTCTTTTCTTGAGTATGTTCAACTTCCATGCCTTCATTGTTTCCCCTTTTTTAATTTTTTTTTCTCAATTATTTTCTCTTCTTAAGCTCTCTTGTTCGGATATCATGGCAGCTGAATAGCTATAACTAGAAGAACTTGACATGGACGTCCTATTGCCTTTTTTTCATCGGAAATGTTGCCGGCACGAACATATTTGCGAGGAATGTCTACTTATGGAACCAACGTGCACTTAAGACATAGAACTGTGATACTGAGGCACTAGAGTGTAATAACTGGATTGCTCAATTAAACCTCTATATCCCATTGGCCACATAATTAACAAAACAGTAACAGAGAACCAAATAATATAGGATATAGAGATTAACCATTCAAAATGAAATTCGAGTCCAACCATTTGGCAGTCATTATTACTTGTCGCTTCTGCATTCCTAATCAAATTAAATTCTATGTTTAATATTAAATAAAAAAGAATGACCTGGGTAATACATGAAAGAAATGTTAATAATAAAGGGAAAAAAGCATGTAACAGTGAAAATTTTAGCATGATATATGATATGAATATAATTACAATTGAAAAATAATACAAATTATTAAGCTTCTAATTTCAAACAGGGTTTGCTATTTATTTTGCTTGATAAATAATGATAGACTAAAGCGTCTCTTAAACTGTTGCGTTAGGTTTGTCTTCGGCTCACCTAGAAATTCCCAGGTAACCGGCCTGTATACAGATTTAAAGTGGTTGTTTCCTTCCTACCGCAGACTTTACTTCCTTGGTTCCTTCCTTTATAATACTGTCTCCACACATTCTCCTTCTTACATTTATGAACTTCTTACCTTCACCTCCTCAGTCCGTTCTCGCCACACTAGATCCCGTACCTCTGAGCTTCACACTCCCTCTTATAGGACTGCTTCATTTCGCCGCTCTTTCCTAGCTCGGGCAGCTAGCCTCTGGAACTCCCTCAATTCGAGGTGCTCCTTCTCTTTCCATTTTCAAATCCCTCCTTTTTCAGCATCTTCTAACCATCCAAACAGAATCTTCCTAACTACAATTGTTGCTTATTGATGGTTTAATGAATTTTATGCGCTTGTGATATGTATGTAAAATAATGGAATTATTGTGAGTAAAGTGTGATTTGGTGTTTTCTTTAAAGGGGCACTTCACATTGCATTTTTTCCCTGAACCTGCTATAAGCTCACTTTTTTTTTTCTTTTTTTTTCCTTCTCTTTCCCTAGTCATATTTTTATAGATTATTAATTCATCAGCCTCGAGGAAATGTTATTTTTGTTTAATTTTTACTATCTATTTAATAAATAATTTTTGCTTTATTTATGTATAATAATGAATATTTTTTAAACCAGAAAAGGTCTTATTTAAAATTCACCTAAGTTATTCAAGGGAACTCTGTCCCAGAATAGAAGTTTATTTTCTTCTTCATCTTCTTCTTAAATATTAGTTTACTCATTCTTTATCTGTTAAACTGATTTTATAATTCTTAGCAGTACTAAAACAATTAAAGCTACAAATAAATAATGTAAAACAGCTGAATTAATAATATATTTACAAGGAAATTAGTTCAGTTTAGCTGGATGGACCCTTTTCTTTTGAACCAGAGATAAAGTTCGTTATTATGAAGTTTCAAGGATAAGAAATTTATATAATCGTTAATATGTTATTTTTTGTTAGATTTATGTGAAAAGTCTATAGAAAGCAGCATGTGTAACGTTTTAGGAAAAATGCTTATGAAAAAAAAAATAAGTTTTTTAAATGAAACTATATAGGTTATGTCCATGCTTCATCAAATATGGGAAATTTGCTTAGCTTATACAGCTTCTGCGTAAAGGGCTTTTCTAAATGACATATGAAGCATTTAATATATACCAAATACAAATTTTACTGGTTAACTTCTACTACTTCATACTAGTTCTTATTAAATTTTAATTTTTTCTTTAACTAATAAGATCAGTAGACAGGAAAAATCCTGCTATTCGGTTTTTTTTTTTGGTGTTTATTTGTTATTTCTTCAAATAATTATAATTCAAACTAGAATTTTAATAAAAATATTTTGGATTTTTTTTCTTTTATGTTTTTCATACTGGAGTTTTTCCACCAGCAATAAAAATGTTGTTGAATCCTTCTGTTTAGTTCAGTTGTGGAATGAATCGGATAAATAGCTTTTCACAGATGCTGATTACACATTATTGATTTTGATTTTAATTCGCATTTTAGAATGACAAATGTTTTTTGTGTAATTATACTCTAATTTCTGTGGAGCATAATTTGGGTTTCTAATGGAGAAGGTGAACTCAATAGTAATTGGCTACTGCTTCGAATTCGCGAAAATTATATAAAATAATCCTAATACCCCATTTAGCATAAAATAAGTGCCTTAAATAGTTTGCGAATTCAAATTATTTTTCAAGGAAACACATTTAGTAATTTTCACTTGGCATGGCATGTTTCTGGAGTGGAGATTGAGTTGCTGAAGCAGAAGGAGGAAGGGCTTCTCATATTCTCTCTCTCTCTCTGCCTCTGACCTAGAAGATCCACACGATAAGAAGAAGCGGGGGGGGGGGACAAGGAGGGATGGAGAGTCAAGGGAGAAGGGAGGAGAGATCGGAATCCTTAGGGAAGAAAAGGAAGGGGAGGGGGACTGGTTTGAGGGGAAGGGAGGGGACATGGGAGACTTAATCATTCCCTGCCGGGGGGACACAATAGGTTAGCTCTCTATAGCCTGCCTATTACCTTCCCGCCGGAGCCTCCCGACAAAGACCGAACACTCCCGACAATACCTCTCGCTCCCCCCCTTCAAAAATAAATCTCGTGCCCTAATTCGGAGAAAGAGGAAATCTGCCTTACCTTCGCCTTCATCATCCCGATGATATAATGTAACATCACGGGCATTGTCCATTTAATAGCTTTCGTTATTGTGGTCCTGGTGCCACGTGAATCGGAATATACCCCATTTCGCATAATGAGGCACATGCCAAACGGTGAGAGAAGTATTTGTAAAATTTCTTTTTTTTTCCCCATCATTAATATAGATATAATATTTATTACAATCAAGAATATTATATAATATAATATATATTATAAATTATGCTTATAAATAAAATATATTTTAAATTAATATGGGTGATAATTAAATGTATTATCCATATTAATAATGACAATGTATACTAGGTAAAAAAATGGATTCACATGTGAGTATTAATACAAAAATACTTAAGTATTAATTTATGTAATGATCATGTAAATTTTTTTTTTAATAGCTTGTTATTTTTTATTAAGGACGGCTCTAGGATGCCCAAAAGTATATTGAGTAATAAATGCATTATTGGAGCTGTGTAATTGGTCTCCTCCCATTAAACCATCAATCCATGTGTACATAATTCTGTTAAACAAAGGCTCAAAAGCGGATGTTATCTAAGGAATTAAACTTTAGTTCAGATTAGACAACAGAAGAGTATTTTTAATGTAATATCAGGGGAAAAAAATGGAGAAATTTTATTAAAACAAATCAAGGCAGAAATTTATTATATGAAAAAGAAAGTAATGCAAAAAAAAAGTAGGACCAGTATAAATTTAATCCCTTTTGAAAGAAGGCGAAGCTTTAAAAGCTCCTTTTTATAACAAGTTCCGAAAGCGCCTTCCTGCATTATTCCTGGATCAGAAAGACTTCAGCCAAGATTAATGAGGTCTTAAATTTCCGTGGGGACTTCCAAGCCTCCCCCCCCCCTTGTAATTGATGAATTGCCGAAACATATCTTTTATACTGCCGCTGCGCTAATAACAATAACCGTGCCGTTTTCGCACGCCTGTTTTTTCTCTCGTGATGAAGAGTGACATTCAGCCTGAATAGACTCTGCTTATAACGGCACTTAGCTGAGTCGTACTAACGTCAAAGTAAATACAGTTAGCTCATTTTTATTTATTTGTTTTTCATACAATAAAAATTCTAAATTGTTTATCCCATATAATCTATTACAATTTTTTTTTTTTAAATTAGTCATTAAATATTGTAACTACAACATTAGTGGTTCCTACTTATTCTTATTCACAAAAAANTTATATGATCATTGAAAAACTATGGGTTTTTTTCAATAGTAGCTTCACGTCATCAATGTACATATTTAGGTTTAGTAGAAAGAAACCTACTAGTATAAATAAAATTAATTCGTGGCTTCAAGAATCTACTTATAAATGAAATTTTCTGCACAAAATAATTTACAATTGATATTCAAAACTCGCTAGTTTAAATTAAAATTATATCAAACCCCACAAAATAAAAATTGAATTTATATTACGTACCAAAATAATACTGTTTATAATCGGCTTAATAAACATTATTAAATTGCCTTTTTATTTCTCTTAGGTTCAAACCTTGTTTTGTCACACCTTAAAAAAAAAAAAAAAAAA
>KZ809513.1:33847-57827 GCA_000696205.2 Oncopeltus fasciatus
TTTTTTTGGGGGGGGGGGGGGAGAAAGTGGTTTACTATTGTGTGAAACTGGACAAGATTTTTCAATGTACTTTCATGAATAATTAATGTAATTTTTTTTTAAACACCACTGCACATTTTTAAATTTTTTTATTAAAAGAGAGACCTAAATATTTAATAGTAAATAACGCATATTTGATGGCTTACTTCAACAACTTTTTATCCTAGAAACAGTCATAAAAGTCCCGTTTCTTTCATTTCAAGTATGCCGGTGTGTGACATGAAATTAGTCATTTCTCTCATTCACATCCATCTTTTTTTGAATATGGACAGTTTTAATTTAAATTCTTACAAAGACAACAGAAATATAAGATTCACATGGAGGCAACTAATATCTTAAGACAATTTCATTTTATCATCACACAATTCCTTATTTGTTCAAGTGTATTTTAAATTTAATATATTACTTTTAAAATGAAGCTACGCTTTAGTTCCCAAATACTATTATAATCATGTAAATGGTTGTTTGGTAAGCACAGCAAATGAAATTATTTTTGATTTTTATTGTTTGAAGTAAGTAATTTCAAATCAACATTAACTAAACCATTACAAATTTTAATGCATAATATTGCATAATTAATATGAAATTTTCTCTCTAACAATGATGTATACACTATTTAAAAAATTCCTGTTTTATTAATTCGGTGATTAAATATAAGTGTAAGAAAGAAAATGCGAGTGAAAGAAAGAGAGAGAGACTAGGTTAGTGGGAGAGTGCTACGGAGGGAGAGGGATGAAAAGAGACTGCGAGATATAGAATGATAAAAATAAGGAAGCGTGAAAAGACGTCTGGGTGGTAATGGATGGCAAGGAGTATTAAATAATAGTGGGATGACGGACGAGATTGAGGCTATTGGAGAAAGGCTATGTGTTGGCTAGAAGTTCTGTAGGTAGGAATAGAGAGAGGAAGGTAATGGAGAGATGAAGAGGAAGGCAGTTCATTGGAAGCCGTAAGGAAAAGTGGAAGTACCATAGAAAATGAATAACAGACTGAGGGAGAGAGAGAGAGTTGTGAAGAAAGGGTGATGGGGAAAGGATAGGGGCGGATATGGGGGGAGGGATGTAGAAATTGCCTGTGTATGTGGCTGACACAAAGGTAACCAGCACTCATCTGTTAGCGCCACAACAATTACTAATACCCCGCTGGAGAGTTAGTTCCCCTCTGATCGTACAGCTCCTCCTCCATCCTCTCTTCGGAGAGAATCCTCGACCCCATCTCTCGGCATGGAATTATCCGGAAGTTAACCTGCATTCGTAATAGGCGCCCTATTTCAATAACAATACATTTACCTCATTATCTCTCCCCACAACAAGACAACCATTATGTGTTAGGACAACAACTTGAAAAACCAGTCAGCCTTAAATAGTGGTCAATATTGGGAGAAGTATGGTTCATATAAAGGCGCAATGGGAATATTAGAAACACAGCATTACAGTATGATATATGCACTTCTTTCAGAATGATTCATGGCTTATGTTATTAAATTAATTTAATTTCTAATGTTCTGTTATGACAAACTTGTTGATATTTTTTAAGAGTCAAGCTTCTCTTTCAACCTCTTAAGAAGGAGGGGCTATCCCATTCTAAACATCCATGGCTCAGAGGAAAGCATATTTTATTTATCGATAAAAGCTTGCCCAGGATGGGATTAAAACCCGCAGCGCCAGAATTCCAAGACCCGGATATATCCCATGAGCTACCCCGGCGACCTATTTGTTGTTATATTTGAAATTTAGTTTTTTCTTTTAATGAAATACACTTTCGAGGGGGATCTTAGTTATGGTTTTTCAGTAGAATTAAAACTTAAAAAAAAACATATGTGGATCATAAACTTTTACAACCTACTATAAATGTACTATTTTTTTTTTTTTTTTTTTTTTTACATTAAAATGTTAGCTTCCCTTTCAACCACTCTGGGTCATGGAGGGAGGGGCTATGTAATGGTTGCCATCTTATTCTAAACACCCATGGCACAGTACAAACTCTTACTATTAAATAAAAGATTGACCTTGGCGGGATTCGAACCCGCAGCGCCAGGATTGTGAGACCCGAACGGATCTCATGAGCTATCCTTGGCGCCACTATAAATGTACTAAATTAATTTTTTTTTTTTTGTTTAGCAAACATTGGTGATGCACGAAAAAAAAATAAGGGAGGAATTGCTTATGCGACTCATAAATCTGATCAATATCGTTTCAGTTAAGCAAAGTTATTGTTTTATTATCGTATATAGTTGATTAGTCGTTATATTAGTCGATGAACACTTAATGATAAACACTAAAAAAAAAAAAAAAAAAAAAAAAAAAAAAAAAAAAAAAAAAAAAAAAAANAAAAAAAAAAAAAAAAAAAAAAAAAATATCCCGATTTATTTAAGGATGGTGAACGGCAGCTGCTTATTTATTCATTGTATTTTTATCTCGCATTGAATCTCTCATCAGGTGTAAAATAAGGTTATAGATTCGGCTTTGGCTATTGCTAGGTTATAAAACGGCATTTTTCAAATTACTTTCAATCTGAAAATGGCCCAAAGTTTAAAATCTTCATTCAAATTACTGTAGTAAAACAGAATTTACTTGTTATTCGTTTTAAAAAGATAGAACACAGCAATATCGCAAAACATATTTCCTATAATTTTAACAGTGAACATTTTATATTAAAAAATTATTACTCAGTTCTCTGAAAATTTCTTTTAGAAAATACTAATTGATAAACCTTTAATGATTAATTCAATGTTACAAAGAATAAGCTTCTCTCATAGCAAAACTTATTAGTTTGTAAATGTTAGCAATGGGAAATTCTTGCTTGAAAATACAGTTGATAAGAAAGGAATAGGTATATAATTTAATTTTATATGGAGAAGATAAACCCTGCCAGTTTAATATTCAATGATCTCTACCCCTCCACTTTGTTATCTTTAATCAACAAGAATTAAAGAATAATTACACAGCGAGTTATCTTTTTTTAAACTTGGAAATGAATATAAAAATAATCCAATGCTATAAAATAATCCGCACCATAAAATGTTTATTTTTACTTTGAGCTTAGAAGACATGAAAATCCTGAATATTACTCTCAACTGGTTACCTAGTATAATTCATAAATAATATATATATCTACATAATGTAAGGTTACACTCTACAGTAATGTTTTTCTTGAATTCTTTGCATATTATCTATTTACTAAGATAGTAGCGACATATATTTGAACCCAATGAAGGATTAGTGTTCGTTTCCTGTACAAATTGAATAATAATCAATATATTCATATATGAAATAAATTATAAATCAGAATCGATGAATAATTTAATTTTCTTTCATATATTTTCTTCAAAAATTTATAAAAGTGCATAATAATGATTATAATTAAAGAACTAATCAGGATGGTTGAGAGCCTACCCCCACTCTTTCTTTTCTTCTCAAGCGGTCTAATGCAAGGACATTATTGTACTTTTGGTCTTTTAAAGCAATTTCAGTAATTAATTCTCATTTATCTCCACTTTAATGAATGATATGAAATTTTATTAGTTTATACAGCTCCTACATGACGGTCTTTGATTGGTTTCTACTATTGGTTATTATTAGGTCAAAAAAACAATGAGAGTGGGGATTACAAGGCATATAAATTTTAAAGACAAAATTCCTGTGCTAAAAAAAAAAAAAAATAAAAAAATAACACGGATCCTGCTCGATGAAATTTCATTGTTATCATTTTACAATTTATTATTAAGTACAAATTTTACTATAGTACTGCAATGGGATTTTATAGATTATATTTAATACCTAAAGTTACTAATATATCAAATTAAAAATATCTCATGATAGTATTATTTAAGGGAAACATATCAAATTGCGTAAATAAAAATAAATAAACCTTGAGAAAACACATGACTTCAAGTCAATGAATTTGTGAATTTCATTTCACAAAAAAACAGTTACAAAATTATTGAAGAATGCATGAAGCAATCCTTGTGTTAATTACATGCTAAAAACTGATGACAAAAGGGAAAGCATAGTTTTTTAAATTTTAAAAAGTAACAAAATAAACAAAAAAAAAAAAAGGTGAATTTTTTTTAATTTTCTTACTCTTCTTGAAGGTAAGCAAAATGAATTTCGTTAATATTGCAGAAGGTTATTAAGCCGAAAAAAAAAGTTTTGTTAAATGTAACCTCCCTTTCATTTACATAGTTGTGTAGCCAAGGCTATCTACAGGCAGTTACCCATTTCTAATCATACATTCTGCTAGACAAACTTTTATTTCCCGAGAACTCGAAATCGCAGGGTACGGACTGAGAGACCCAAAATAATTCTTTTGACTTTCCTGGCTCCACGAGACAAAGTTTAAATAATTAATTAAAATTTGATTAAAAACAATTTTAGTAACTATAATTTTAGGAAATATCTTTAGGTTTATTATGTTTTAAAGGATAACTCTTATCTCTTTAATTATACAAATGAGATATAACAAATAATATAATATATATTATAGTAATAAAACTGAACGTTTGAAATATCTAGAAGTTATGTAAAAATAATAAATACTGTATGGGATATTTGTATATTCGATACCGTATTTATTATTTTTATTTAAATTCTAGATGCTTTGAACGTTCAGTTTATTCTTATTATTACAATGTAATTTTTTTTTTAACTTTGCGAGTAGTCAAAATTGGAATCTAATAAAATTTTTTCAGAAACATGGACTTCAATATTTATTTATTACAATACATTTTTTTCTTACTATATATTGTTGCTTCTGCCTTCCCTGTCCCAATAGGGCTGATGATAGTTTGACAGAGAAGAAAGATTATTAGAAATAAGAAGAAAAGAAAATTGTTATAAATAACTAATCTGGTCATGATCAAAAAATTTACTTTAGTTACCAGTTTGTTTTAAATTATAATTATAGACACTTGAAAATTCAATAAAAGATGTAAACGCATTTATTGAAAACCAATAATAATAGTTATTAGTTATAGAAAACAGTAGTAGTTTTTATTAAAAATATAAAGTTTATCATTATTATTATTGAAATAAAACTCCCCCCACCTCAAAAAAATTCTTAAATTAATTATCTCAATAATATGATTTACTTTCATTTGAATATCACGGTTTTTTCTCTCTTCTATGAATTTAATAATATTGAGTTTGTCTTAAGGGGGCTTTAAGATACATTACGATGCCTAGAGCGGTTTTTATCCATCGAAAACTTCAGCTATATGACTAATTTCTCAGAGAAATATGAATAATGGACAGGATTCTAGTAGACTAGGTCAGGTCTATATAGACTGCTGAATTCATCATAGAGCGCCAACTCCTAATATGCTGTAGTGGCTTGACTCGACAGCCACTAAAGTTAGTGTTAGCTCTCAATGTGTATTTGTTAGAGCAGTCTAGGCGTATCTAGTCCTCCCCGCCTCTGGAGTTCAGTCTGGAATGGTCATACAAACTTAACTAAGTTTTATACTCTCATCCCTCTGCAGCTCTAACTCACCCCTTTGTGTTACTTTTCTCTATCTTACCCTCCTCCCTCTCATGGCTTCATTCTAACCCTCGTCACTCCTTAGTCACTCCAGCCTACTCCAGCCAATTTGAGATATTAAATTATCCTATCCATATAAGTGCCTCCCTGGCAAATCTCAATTAGAAAATTTTACAGAAAATTGTGGCTCCTGTCTCGTCAGGTATCCTTGACTCTATGATTCCCGTCGTAATTACATCAAATCGTTTGTTAAAATTTCGGTCTCCATATACCTGCGAAGACCCGACCTGATTTACTGTATATTGTAACTTGCGAATTCCACTGTTTACCTCTCTCGCGCTCAGAGCTGGTTAGACATCAATGCTTATTCTTCGCCTCGTTAGTCTTGTTCTCAGCTATCTTGAAAGAAACGCTTTTGAGGCCGGGTATTGAAGGAAAAATATCTCTCTCGCCGAGGCTTTGAAGTACAAAGAATGTACTAAAGAAAAATTCTTTTTATGCCTCATTAGTTGCAGTACTAACAAGGAAACTGACTATGTACATTTATCAGTCCAAGGATAATGTAATTTACCTTATTCATTCAATCATTCTTCATTATGCATTTGTTTTAATCCATTTTTACTTTAATGATTATCACTTCAAAATGAGTACGTATTACTATGCTAAACCCAAGCCTTACATTTCTAAGAGAATTGAATGTGTCAAGTATTAATATTAATTACACTAATATCAAAGTCCATCAAATTTGAGCAATGAATTCCATATGATCTGAATTTTATGTGACTAAATAATATTTAGGTATAATAATATAAAAATATTATTTAGTGCTTTATTTAACAGGGGGTCTGATAATATTGTTTACATAGGCAACCAAGGTCAACAAAAAAATTCATAAATATTTCTTCCGGGCTTAACCTAATTTTTGCCGAGTTGGATTCTTCAGAAATTTCAGCAAAAAACAAATTTTTAACCCGGCTAAGCCCGAAAGAAATATTTATGAATAGACCGGCTAATCTTTTTATTTACAATACATTATAAATAAGTTAATTGACTCACTATCCATTTTATTATAATTAATATAATCGCAATATAAACTGTAAAAAATTAAAATGTAAACAAGTTTAATAATATTGAATTTTGATTGCACAATTATATTAATGAATAAATAAATAAATCTGAGTTTGAACGACTCCTTTCATGATTATATTTCAAAAATTAAGTTAGCCCTTTTTCCTTTTAATAAGGATATCTCAAATACAGAACAGAAGAATGGATAGTTTTTGACCGCAGATATTATTATTAGATGTTTTTCGTTGGGGTTCGGTCAAGGTAGAACAAAAAAAATACAAATTTTAAAAAATGTGAGAGTCCTCTCGGTCGTGAAAATTGGATCTGAGTGACACGACGTCCTCTCTCGTCTGTATGATAGACAGCCCTGAATATGGCTTACAAAGTAAGCCAAAACGTTGGCAGATAATTTAAGAGATTCGCATTTTTTAAATTTGTATTTTTTTTATCTACCTTGACCGAACAAGAAACATCTCATATTAAATAAGAATGTGCGCGACAAATTCACATTACACAAATGTGCGTTTATTCTTTCTTTAACTCTGACTCAAGTAATTCACACAAACTCATACAAGCTTGTATAATTACTATACAATAACATGTACTATTGTACTATAAAATGCTATTGTATAATCAGAATTAACACCTAGTATCTACTTAATTGGCGTGGACGGTATATTTCTCCCTTTTCCTTGCCCTCTGCCCTACACCGTCCTTCTGCCAGCGTCTTCCACCCCTCATTCTTTAATGCTCTTGGGCCAACTCGAATGGCATTGTTTACGCATATCCTGCCGGCGGGCACTCTCACCCCCAATGTACCCCATTCGTTAGCCACACCCCCAACCCCAACCCCAACCCCTCACAGATCCGCGACTATCTCTCAGACACTCGGCGTCCCGTTGCTCATTGTACTCGGAGAGCAAAAGGCAAACTCATACTAATTAAACAACTTTCGCGCTCTCACTTCGGCCCGGCGACACGCTTATGTACAGCGGGGAGAGTTCAGTTTATAATGCACAGACAATAGTCATTAAAAGTTATTTTGCCTCCCCGAGTCTGTAATTTTGTTTAATTTGTTAATACCTGAGGTGGCAGAGGCATTACTTTATTTATTGAGTTAGCGTAAAACTTTCCACTCCACATCCATCACTCTAATAGATAATAAATTACGACTCCCTCTCGCCTGAAGTTACTCTCATCTCCATATAAAATTCTGTCGGCTGCTTGTTTTATATACGATATTCTAAAAGTGCTTCATAAAATTTAAATTTCCTAACAAATAATAAATCTTGGCCATTTTATCGTTAACTGAAACTTTTAATTCTTTCGTGAATTAAAGAAAACTGTTTTGACCCCAACTCTTGTGAAATATATCTCCTGCAATATGTTGGACAAAGGAGTTCCCAGATGAGTAAAGAAATACACACTCTTATTTTTAAAAAATTGAAAATATTCTATTCAACAAGCATTAAAAATTATAATTACTATTATTAACAGTAATCA
Source organism: Oncopeltus fasciatus (assembly GCA_000696205.2). NCBI lineage: Eukaryota > Metazoa > Arthropoda > Insecta > Hemiptera > Lygaeidae > Oncopeltus > Oncopeltus fasciatus. Next base: position 41,936 of record KZ809513.1, read on the forward strand.
TGTAATAATTTGAAGAGTAATTTTCAAAATTACTAAATATACACAGTACATAAAAATTTAACTTAAATTTTAACCTAAAACAAAATATATTTCTAAAAAACCTGTTTCTCAACTGGTCATATAGGCCCATCTCTTGCCTTCTTCTAGTTAAAATTTCAGACAGTAATTTTCTAGACAATTAATGAGAGGGAATAGAATAAAAAATCTATCTGTCCCAGCCAGGAATCAAACCTGGATCTCCTGCTATCCAGGCCTTGAATGAGATATCTAGCGCGTCCTGGTAGCATAATTGGTAAATGCACCGGCCCANGAAGTAATTCTGATAAACTGGGCAAACCTCTATGATGTGCTGAATTGTTAGGTGAACTTGGCAGGTATTACACTTAGGCGGCAGATCTTTGTTAATTAGTTGTATATGAGTAAGGTTCGTGTGACCTATCCGCATACGAATCAGTATTACCTTGAAAACATTGTATTCAACAAGCATTAAAAATTATAATTACTATTATTAACAGTAATCATGTAATAATTTGAAGAGAAATTTTCAAAATTACTAAATATACACAGTACATAAAAATTTAACTTAAATTTTAACCTAAAACAAAATATATTTCTAAAAAACCTGTTTCTCAACTGGTCATATAGGCCCATCTCTTGCCTTCTTCTAGTTAAAATTTCAGACAGTAATTTTCTAGACAATTAATGAGAGGGAATAGAATAAAAAATCTATCTGTCCCAGCCAGGAATCAAACCTGGATCTCCTGCTATCCAGGCCTTGAATGAGATATCTAGCGCGTCCTGGTAGCATAATTGGTAAATGCACCGGCCCAGATAGCAGAAGATGCAGGTTCGATTCCTGGCTGGGAGAGATAGATTTTTTATTCTATTCCCTCTCATTAATTGTTTAAAATTTACGTGGGATAAAATACCACAACCAAATAAAATAATTATAAAGAAAAAATTAAATAAAGTAAATGACGAGAGTCGACAAATAGCTTGACAATGTCAGCTCCTTCGAGTACAAGACGAAGTTCTCGCCTTTCTCATGGGTTAGGCTCTTGCTAGTGTAGAGGGAATTGAATGAGATAACTAGCGCGTCCTGGTAGCACAATTGGTAAGTGCACCGGCCCGGATAGCAGGAGATCCAGGTTCGATTCCTGGCTGGGACAGATAGGTTTTTTCTTCTATTCCCTCTCATTAATTGTTTAAAATTTACGTGGGATAAAATACCACAACCAAATAAAATATTTATGAAGTAATTTTTTAGGCATTTTGCTCTAGAAATGTTTATAAAAATTACATTCCTGCAACATTTAGAAATTCATTAGGTATGTGATTACCACTGTCAGCTTTTTTCAACATCATAGTCACTGAATGTTTCCGTAGCATTTGATATTTTTAATGCTTGATGGTAAAGGTTACAGCATAATTAAGACAAACAACTGGCATTTTTGAAATAATATAATTTTCACAGTAACTTATTTAACAACTTAAGTTTTTACTTTAAATTTTTATTTTGTACATATATATGTTTGTGTATGTGTGTGTCGGTGTGTATGTGTTTATGTGTATCTATATCGAAATTAATCAACAAAATAAAAAGTACAATTTGGATTGACAGGTGTGTTACAAACAAATGATAAATAGCCAATTATATCAGATATAATTTATTTTTAAATTTTAATTCCATGAACTAAGTTAGGCTAACTTAAGAGTAACTGTCTTCTCTAGGTGGCTGCTAGAGATATCGTTTATGAAGAGTGCTCATAAGTAGAGGAAATAAATTCCTGAGACCAGCTCTTATGGAGGGTGGAGGGGGAGATATTCCTGAAAGCACGCCTATCCTAGAGTCATCAAGTGATAGTTTTGGCTCTTTCTCACTTCCTATCTTACCCAAGGCCCTCAGTAGGGAGCAAACTTCCCTCAGACTTCGTCTTCTTCTTTAATTTAGGGATCCAAGGAAGAAGAAGAAGACTGAAGAAGTAGAGAGGGAGGAGGATTAAATTGTGAACCTAGCTCTTTAATTTTCTCGCGGGTGGGGGGGGGGGGGTAGGAGCTGGTGTGAAGGGGGAGAGTCTACACGGAAAAACTTTTAATGTAAATTTGCCTTTGTGATAAAAAGGAAAGAAATTAGTGACTTCGGGTTAGGTCTGCGAAAACTCTGTCTAAGGACAACGATGAATTTCTTTTCCTCACCAAAACTCTTGTGTATTTTTTGTCCATTGTCTCCCTTTTGTTTTACAAAACTTTCTGAGGACACATGAAATTTAAATTATCCTTCCTCCTAGGTAGAGTTTAATGAGACTCTTGTAACATACAGCCTACAGCTTGAACTTTACAAGTTTCTGTGATCTTTGTGTTTTTTCATCTTACAGATTCTATTGTTTTACCATTCTATTGCTGTTTTTCAAAGTCAGGTTTTCAGCTTACTGCATAATGACTGATAAAATTTATTTAAATCCATGTAATAATTTCAAGTATTGTAAATTTTAAAAAAATTAATAAAGTATAATATGGGATGGATAAATTTGTCTGGGTGTATCAGTTCATCAATTAATTAGGTTTGGTCAAAAAAATTTAATTGTGTTCTATTTTTTTTTTGTTTTTTTACATAACGTACCCCCATATTAATATTTTTTCATTTTATTAAGGAACATGACCACTGAATCCAATTTTACTAATTTAGCCCAATCCTAAGGAATTTTTCGTGTCATTTCAAACCGAAACATTGACAAACAATACATTTTTGTTACTTTTTAAACAAAGCATTCTTCTTAAATGTCCTTCTGACCAAACCTTGACTGTTTAAGTACCAATACATATATAAATAACTATTGGAATTCTTTAGTATTTATTAAGAATTGATTATTATTAGCTCGATGGATGTCAGAAGTATCCATCGCACATTGAAAAAGCTCTCAACTTTCTCCTAACTAATTTCACAAAGGGCAATGAAGTTATTCTCGTTGTAACCAAGGGAGAACGGAGTTAGTGTGAAACTAAAATTTAAAATCTAAAAATCATCTTTCTTTTTAGTCTTTTGAAAAAAGTAAAAACTAAATTGGTGTAATATGTTATTTAATAACATTCCTATTTTGAAACTTTTTATATTTATGGAAGTTTATTTTAGGTAAGGCTTATATTTATGAAGATATCTTGGTTCATATTTGAATTAGGAAAAATGTATCGAGTGTAAAAAAATAAATATTGTTTTCAAACCTTGTGTTAAATATAAAATTTTTAGGGATAGCGCTTGGTAAGGAAGATATTTACGAATGTAACTAACTGGGCTGAACCCTTCCCCCACTCTTCCTTTCAAGCCAGTCTAGCGCAGGCCATTGGCAGTACTACTTTTACCGCCCACTTTCCTCTACGGTGTTATGACCGTAAAGCCATTTACCCTTATTTCTGCCAATCTTTATATTGGCTCTAGGCAGCTCCTGCACAGTGGACACCTCAGTCTTCGGATGGATTGTGAATTTTCTAAAATTTAAAATTAGATTTGGGATTTAATTAATAGTAAGTTATGATGTATTTACATTTTTATTAATATTCATTATTGCCTGTGGCATACTTCTGCATGGCATAGTCTATTTAGCTTAAACTTTATTGCTGATGTTCTAGATTAATATAGTTGTATTAGTAAGTTATAAACGTGTAGTGAAAATATAATATATAATACTATCTATATTTTTATATTGATTTTAACCTTAAATTCTAACTTAAAACTTTCTTTACCTAAGGTGAAATTCAATAAATTTAGTATCGTTAATTTCATAACAATTAAGAATTTTTTTTATCATTTCAAATCTATCATTTTTTTAAAAATTATGTTAAAAAAATAACTCAAATTTTCATGCAAAGTGAATAAATTATGCTTCAAACTTTTAACGCTTTAGAGACTGTTATTAATGTTTACATCACAAATATATCAACCAATTTACAGTTAATACAACCTTATTTGAGGCGTAAATAAGAAAAAAAAAAACCTTTAAAAAACTAACTACTATTTGTAGTATAAACTTTAATAATTGGAATTTTGGTCCTAAACGCCAACCTCAAAAAATATAAATTTTTGTATCTAAAATTTTTCAATCTTTAGTAAGATATTAAAAAACTGTTTATAAAGTTTTCGTTTTATCCTAACGTACCATCATGTTAACAAATTCTTCTACTAAGAAGTATGCAACATGATCTCTAACCGAAGACTATCTGAAAGAAAACATTTTCCACAGGAATGTAACGCTCTGGAAACGCATAAGTTTACTTTAGTAAATGTCTGAGACTAATTCCTGCAAACCTGGAACAGCAGGTGCCCCAGGAATGTTCCCTGCGGAACCCCTTATCCCACTCCTGAATCCTCGAGAATTAATTATAAGTTTGATCTTGTTCGCTTGCAAACTCAACTCAGAACTCAACCGTCAATTGCACACCCTCTTGCTGAATGCCTCCACTTTGATTTCTCATCTCGAACATTTTCCATTTCACTTTGACTTAGCCAATTTAAATTCTAAAAGAAGCTATTTCCAAATAGGCAGCCATTCAAGGCCAAGGCGAAATAAAACACTGTGAAATGAATAAACGGCGATGTTTAGTTCGTAATCATTCTTGGTAAAATGAAAAACAAACAAAGAAATAACATGTTTGTGATTGAATAAATAGATTCTAAAGATCTGAAAAGCATGATAGGAAAATAATGAGCTCTGTTTCCCCAATTTTAAAGATTTGAATAAACCGTATTTTTAAAATATAAATAAAAATCTGCAAAGTACTATGCGTATAAAATAAGCCATACAACGAATGTGATGAATTACATTGTCGTGAGTACTTTTTACTTGTAGAGTTAATCGAGAAAAAATAAATAAGTTACGAAAATTATTAAATTATTTAAGTATTATTATCAAATTNTACAAACAATTATGGGCCTTTTACTGTTATAAGCTTCTGTTTGTTCAATACACCCCCCCCCTCCCATTGTTTCAATTTATAGCCCCCTCCTCGCCCCGTCTCCTGAAAATAACACAATAATGATAGGGAACAAAGGGTCGCGATACTTTGGGCTACTAGTGTGTTTCTGTGTGACGGAAAGACAAACAGTTTAATTTAATGCGATTGAATTTTCAAATGGAACTACAAAAGTTTAATAATTCAAACGGAATGGCTCATAAATCGCCTGGAATATAAATATCGGTAAATAAATATTTTGAACATTTCTGTCACTATATATTTCAAATTTTTCACTTGTTTCATGTATACTATTATGCCATATATGACTGGAAGTATGGTAATTTCGTTAAATAAATATTAATGACACATACTTTTGACAGATAAATCACAAATATTAACTGAGGAAGTTACAATAGCTAAAGCACTTCAGGGGATTCAGGCCTCAACCAGAAATGTTATACAGTTATAGAAATTATTCTAAATTTCCTATGGCATAAAGAGGTATTGGAAATATTTTTTTTTTCCTATTTTGACCAATGCAAGTTCAGTGGAGCTATGAATATGGTGAGTGAGTGTGCTTGGATGTGCATGTGTAAACGCTCTGTTGTCCGTAATATCTTAAGTTAGGAACCTTTTTTTTTTCTATCTCTCCCGAACAGTTCGATGTTTTCATCAATGTGCTGAAATCAGTCGAGAGAAAAAGAGTGCTCAGAGAAAGCTAAATTTAAAAATTGGCTGTATCTTCATTATTCTTTGAAGTTAAGAAAAAAAAGTAGAACATAGGAGTAAAAATTAAATATTCTCAAATTTTCTTTTACTAATAAATGAAAAACGCAAAGTGATGAAAAAAACGAAGTGTTTATTTTGGACTATAAATTCGAGGGCCTTTTAAAATAAAATACAGTCACCTAATTTGGTATTTAAATTTTCCTTTGCCAACAACTGAATGCTTGCTTTTGTGGCTGAAATTAGTATCAAAAGATATTGATAAAGCTTCAATACCTTTACTTTTTTTTTTTATATAATAAATATATATGAGATTATTGAGGTAAAATTATATGTTTCATATATAATACTGGGGAACAATTTGTAACTCACACATATCAGATTTTTAGCTGTTTTATATAGAATTAGACATGCTGGTTTCAAAACTGTTTTTTGTTTTCTTCTATCACGTCACGTTCGGTTTCTCTGTGGGTGGTGCCAATACTGGTCTAGACCTGCCTGTTTAGTTACGTCTGTTATACTGTGGTGAAATGTTGTGTGTCGGTAAGCAGTATTTAGTATTTCGTTACGGAAGTGTATACCACATAGTGTGTTTGAACTGAAACGTTTTCTTATGGCTACCTCTGCTCCTACACGTCGAATGTGCGAAAACAGCCCTGATTCGTTTTGTTATATATGTGGCAGTTTTACCATTCCCAGTCCTTTGACAAACATCAGTACAGCTCTCAGGACGGGAGAGCACTGACGGAATATTTCATTACAAAATTTTATAAATCGACATTGGTATCGACATATTAGTATCTCATGACTTAATTATTATTGAATGATAGTATATTATCAATTCATTACTGTTTTGATGATTTATCAAAAACTTTTTAAGATTACATTTTATATTCGTCACACTTAAATAATAAATAAAGTCATTTAAATTTACTCACAGGTAATACAATTATGTGAATAGTAACGTATGAAATGTATCTTCAAAGATCACATGAAAAATTGTAAGTATAGTAATGAGGAAAAATTAATTTTCATTTAAGAACTCGATGGATTTTTTTTTTTTGTTATCATGTTCGGAAAATTTATTTAATAAAATATTTTAGTTTCAGAATTTCCTATAGACATATAATATGATTGTTCTATATACAAGTGATATTTTTTTTTCAAATATAAACATTCTTAAGAATTTTGAATAGATAATAAATATTGTTATTTTGGTAATTAATTTGTGTTTAAAGTGTATATTTATTCAACAGTAAACCTTACTAGCTCTCATAAAAGTTTCAGATGTTTATTATCCGAGTAAAATACATTCCCAGTTATAAAAAAACACTTCCTTTTTAACTTATTATTTATTCAGAGATGAATGACCAAATTCATCTGTCTTAAATTACTGAGGCTAAATAAGCGCATAGAATAAACCTAAGGCTACTTTTTACACAGTTTACCAAAAAATATACTTGGTAGAAATTAGGTCATTTTAAACGCAAAGCCACCCCCTATATTTGGCTTTACTGAAAATGTTTACTGAAAAATGATTTTGTTATGTAATAGCTCATTACTGAGTGCTCCTAGTTACATTTTCTCAAAAGAAAATTGAATTCTGAAATTAAAGCCATAAATCTTCAAAGCAAAATATCTTTAATCGTGAAATAGGAATAAATAAAACAAACGAGTAGCGTCCTCAAATGTATTTGCTCGTTAAGGCTTCAATCAAATTTTTAACTTTTTTCTCTTAATCTTTGTCCTGTTTCACATAACTGACCTACTATGTTGAAGATGAAAAAATACCTGAAAACGATCAAATAAAAAATCTGTAATTTTAAAAGGAAGGATTGATCGTTGATCCGGTCTTATGATTTGAATAAATAAAAACTAATTTGTAAACAAAAATTTTATTAAAAATATAACTTTTTTTCAACATTATGTTCTAAATTTCAAATCATGTTACAAAAGGAGCATATAGGAAAAGGAAGTTATACATATATTGTAGTCAATTTTGTTGTAATAAATGTTTACAATAAATATGTTTCTTTTTATTATATATGACCATTTTTTAGTCTAATAACGTATTTCTTTATATTGTTGATTACATACGCTCTTCTTTTACACTTTCTATTCGGATATTTGTTTTATTTTTTGTTTGTTGTGAAAAGTTTGGTAATTTGTGATTTAATATATTATTAATTAGTTAAAAATGCGAAATGTCAATTGAATATCGGATGGTACTTTGTGGAATAATTCGATTACGATATATTTTTTGAGGAAAAGCACTCTCAATATATATCAGAGGAAGAATTACTGGCAGGCCTAATCGGGTATACTTGAAGAAAGAGGCGGAAAACAAAAGCCTCATTCAAACGGTAATGCTCTTATCAAAGTTCAATCCATTACAGCGTACAAACAATTATGGGCCTTTTACTGTTATAAGCTTCTGTTTGTTCAATACACCCCCCCCCTCCCATTGTTTCAATTTATAGCCCCCTCCTCGCCCCGTCTCCTGAAAATAACACAATAATGATAGGGAACAAAGGGTCGCGATACTTTGGGCTACTAGTGTGTTTCTGTGTGACGGAAAGACAAACAGTTTAATTTAATGCGATTGAATTTTCAAATGGAACTACAAAAGTTTAATAATTCAAACGGAATGGCTCATAAATCGCCTGGAATATAAATATCGGTAAATAAATATTTTGAACATTTCTGTCACTATATATTTCAAATTTTTCACTTGTTTCATGTATACTATTATGCCATATATGACTGGAAGTATGGTAATTTCGTTAAATAAATATTAATGACACATACTTTTGACAGATAAATCACAAATATTAACTGAGGAAGTTACAATAGCTAAAGCACTTCAGGGGATTCAGGCCTCAACCAGAAATGTTATACAGTTATAGAAGTACGGTCTTTCTGTATCAAATGTCAATACAAGAAAAAATAACTTATCCTGAAAGAGGCCATATAGGTGGAAATACATGTTAAGGATGTCCTTATTCTCCACTGTTCCGGCTGCCTGATGATTTTCCCATTCAATGAAGAATGTTTCTAATTGGGGTTGGGTGTTCACTAGGATATCTGGGTAATTACAAGCAGAAGCACAGAAATAAAAAAAATACCAACTTTGCACATTGAGCATTGAACCAGGGACCTAGTTCGGCAGTGGTAAGGAGTCCAGTGACTCAACCGCTACACTGACGTGGATCAGATCTGGGTGTAAACCTGTAGGAATTGTTCAGAACTACTTAATGTCTGTATATTTTGAACCTTTTGAGCAAGGTTGCTATTCGAAATGTCCTGGCAGTTCGTAATTTTGTTAATGCTATAAAAATCGTTTACAGAAAGGAAAAATAATCTCTCATTGCGTCTCAAAATGTTTCCTTGGCCTTCGATTAGTATAGTATGTTTAAAGCAAATAATGTTTAATTAATCTCAAATTATCTTGATGAGGACAGTGATTTCAACTATTTTGTTTCAATTCAAATTGTTCTGGTTGTTAAGTTGTAAAAATGTTTTGACATAAATTTATTTTATATATATTTTGGTTTCTAACAACTGTTTGAATAAAAAAAAAATTAAATAAATTTAACCAAGTTTCCATAAAGATTCCAGATTTAAATTATGTAATATTGAATAATATTCATAATCTCTTATTGAAGGTTTTACATGTAAATAAAACATCTTCGTCTTCTTTATTATTATTATGTTTTAATATTAATTCTTTAACAAATTATTGTTCTCTAATCAAGGAATTATTGTTTTTTATTTGCTTTACATTACAGTTCCGTCTAGCACAAGGGATTTTATCTAATAATTATACATTAAATAAGGTCTTGAAAGTTAATACTTAGGAGTTAGGTCCAACTTGATTTAATTTAACAATTAATTGTTAAAACTAAACACTTAAGAGTGACCTTTTGAGTCACCGGCCACCTAATACTAGGAAAGTATTTGTAGAGGCAATATATGCCACATTATATGCTCTTTGGTGTATAGTGTATATGCTAAAGAGCATATAATGTGGCATAATTATTACATAAGTATATGTAATAGAGATTATCTAACTAGTAAGTATAATAATATGCTCCTGTCGAAATATCGTTATACTAGCCTAAAAAATAAACATGTTTGGGTAAATTCATTTCTTTCAGCCTGTCCTTTCAGAGTATAGGTTTATTTAAAACTTAATATATTAGTACCATTTCACTTAAAGAACTATGAAAAAGTTATTGTTTTATGATAATTGTTAAGACAATATTTATTAATTATTTTCTTTATATAAATGTTTTTCTGCATCCATATCCTTTATAACCTTGAAAGATTTGCCTTCAAACTTAGAAAATATAAACCATGTTGTACGGAAAATACCATTAAATGCACATAAAGAAACACATCGAGAAAAACTGTATTAATTAGATAGAAAAAACTACATATGTAAAAATGAACTAAAACAGGTTTATTTAAATTTTTTTTATAGATAAAAGACAAACTCTTACATAAAATTCCAGGATGTTCGTGAAGAATAAAAATGAAACAAACCTCAAATAAGCCCTTTCGGAACAGCTTTGTAAATTAAGCAGTTTTCCGGTTTTTAATTAAAGAAGAGCATACGTATGATAAAATGACAAATTTGACTTTAAAAGCTAAATAATGCATTACGTTTGTGCAAAATAAGGAATACATAATAGGGTGTAAGTTAAAAAATAAGAAATCCTGTTGTCATGATTTAGTTACCGTAGAGCAGGAGACTCCCTCTCCCTATTAGTCACATTGCTTGATGCCTGGAATTTAGGCCGAAACGTTGGGAAAATTTTTTTTTTTTTTCAAATTAGTTTTTAATTCTTCAGCTCCCAAGATCGAATCCCTCACTAACCTCTTCCCATTCCACAAGTATTTTTCTTAATGTTTATTTTCGTGAAAACTTTTTACGTAGCCGAATTAAATTGTCAGAAGAAAATTTGATTTTAACAATGGGAGACAGAAGACACCAACTTCGCAATTTCTTAAGTTTTTTTGCTAAGCAGTTTCGGGTTCGATGATCCCATCATCTTTCCATCATACTTAGCCAATAAAAACTTAATAATAAGTTCAAAGTTAGAGCCTACTCTTCCCCATTGTTAAAAGTAGCAAAAAAATAACAAAAGTGGCCACCGATCATGTTGTATAAATTTCTTCGTACATAAAACAGTACCGACGGTTTTCCGATTTGATCGTCCTCTTAATCCTCTACTCCCCCTCCGCAATCGATTTCTCTATATAGATTTTCTTTAATCATTTATAGAATTAAATAGCGAAATCTTGAGCTCTCATAATATGTATATATTATACGAGTTCAAGATATATACAAACACACTCACACACACACATACATATATAATAAACGTGTGTGTGTGTGTGTGAGTGTGTGTATGTGTGTGTGCTGTACTCTTAATAGCTAGAATAGAAGTCTTCTTACGCTAAATTTGCTGGCTATAAGAGCTGAAATCTGACCGTGTGCAAGTGCGTCTATATTTTAACTTACCCGTAGGTAAGTACATACCATTTAATTTAAATTAAACACATATAACTGTAATCATATTGTTAGCTATATTTTCGATCTTTATCAGCAAACAAATATCGAATTATTGAGCCGTGATGTTATTGACACAATTTTTTAATTGGAAATTTTAATGACTTAATGACTTTTAATTTTGGATTGATGGAATCTACTGATGTCTTCAGTAGTGCCTTATGAACAAACATCTTGTGCCAGATGTGTGCTTGTGCGAGTAAGGTTATGGAACACACTACGGGTATCCTGCGCTACACTGAAAATGTACTAAATGTAAGCAAGCCGTTCCAGAGAGGACATTCCTGGCGTCCTGCAGGGCTGTAAGCTAGTCCCGAACGTCCTCGTTCCCTAATTAGAAGAAGCTGAGGAGCGGGAGGACTCTAAATGTACAGTCGAGACAGAGAACTGTCGCCGCAGTACTTTGTTTGCCCTGCTAATGGGAACAAGTACAAATGAGAGACATTTTTCCGCAAGTTCCTTCCTCTCTCTCCCCTTAAACAACCCTATCTTGATGAAAATATATTTTTAGTTCTAGAGAAATATTTCTTAAAAAATAAAAATCCCTGTTATTACATTCAGCTAGTTAAACTTCTTGAAATTCGATGGTATAGTAAATAAATATATTAGTACATACGAAAAAACAAAAAAATAATTTAATGTCACTCTGCAGGCTGATTCGCCACGCTTCGATTTTGTCGTTAAGGAGGATTGTAAAGATTGGAGTCCGACGACAGGGATTGAGCGTATGTATTAGGGTGAAATGGGAGCTTTCTTGGGACGAGTTCGAATCGGGTGGAGATAACATCTTTGACATGCAGGATATTAATATCCTGATCGAGAGGGAGTTGGACAATTCGTAATTATTCCTAGAGCTTTGAATTAAAAGGATTGTATTTGCTGGATGTTGGCTCAGCGACACCCTTGAGTTCTGCATCGAATGCCATTTGTAGTAATGTCTTAGTTCATTGTTAGAGCAATATTAAAAAAAAAAAAAGTACCTATTTATGAAAAGTTCGGTTACTATAATAGTGAAGAGCTTTCAAGGCTTTTGTTATGATAATATTGTAAAATTTTTGATGATTTTTTTGCCTATCAAAGTATTTCATTAAATTTCATCTTGAATTTCCAAGTGTGCGTTTAACAAATTTCTATAAATGAACTTTAATTGTTGTAAATAAATAATAATTTGGTATATATCCCACTTAAATTTTAAACAATTAATGAGAGGGAATAGAATAAAAAAAATCTATCTGTCCCAGTCAGGACTCGGATCTCGGGCGGAATGTTTCTATTAACTAAGACATAACCATTAATAACTAGATAACTTATTAAATACCCATCACTAGTGTGGTGGGAATTTAATAAGTTATCTAGCTCATCCCGGTAGTTCTAGTGGCAGCATTCGTGCCCGGAAAGCAGTAGATCCAGGTTCAAGATCTGGCTAGGACAGATAGATTTCTTTATTCTATTCATTCTCATTAATTGTTTTCTTTACGGAATTTAAAGTTTGTCTCAGAGAAGCTGCCTAATTTAATCGAATTTCTCATGTTTAAATAAAAATAAATGAGTAAATTTAATTTTCAAGCCTAAGACAAGAATAAGTGTAAATGTTATGTCCAATAAAAATTTCACTAAACTGATTAGGAAAAAAAAAATAGTTAGTTTTCCCTCATCGTAGTTGCATTCGGAATGCTTCTTTTTTTTTAAGCGTTTGTGCGAAAAGTTCATAGAAATAAACGTGAGATCCGAAGAAAATTTTTTAAAATCGCGTGGCAGAAGCGCTCAAATAATTTTCCACGTGCCTGTTGTCTTTCAGTAATACATATTTATATTATTGATGTATTATTACTCTCTCACATATTTCATAATCGTATTATACATCAATAGATAGTCAATTATGAATGGCTCACATCATACTTATTTCCAATGAAGGACTAAAAATAAAAGGAAATTACTAAACAGGAACAGGTCTCCCCATTCTTTAGAGATACAACTTGAATTATTTTTTTTTAAATAATCGGTTCGTTTTTTTTCGTTTAATCTTTACACATTAGCCTAATTGAATAAAAACATATCTTCGAAAAAATACTTGTCAAAATGCCAGGCAATTTAGAAGAGTAATCCTGAAATTTGTGAGAGAAAAACAGGCTCCCAGGTACTGTATCAAAGAGATTTCGTTTGTAAGTTCTTTTTTTCCATTCCAGTTCTAGCAAATCAGACGTTATCAGGGCCCGGTACCCACTGGAATTACTCACCCCCTACCACCCCATGCCGCGGTTTTGGGGTTCCTTCCACCCCCCCTCCCGAAATTTACGACTCTATTTAATGCCCTGTTTCCCGAAACCCCCCCGACACGCCGGGGAATTGCTACCCCCGACTACCCTTCTAGAGCGCGAAATGATGTGACGCTTTCGTGCTGGTATACGACCCTTGCGGCCGAGGACCCTCAAACTTATATTGCCCTCGTTATGGTGTTTTTTTTTTCTCTTTCCACTTTTTTTTTTTCTAAAACCTCCTTGTTCTTTTTGGACAATGTCTTCTCCTCAGTAAAAATAAACAAGAGGCTCATAAATTTTATCGTTACACTTTTTAAAAAATTGGCTGAGTTATTGTTACCTAACAATACGCTTTCCAGTACATCTTTTAATATTTCAGAATGAAGAATAGAAAATAAATTCATATTATTGACGATATTTGATGATACATAAAATAAATCTTTTAATTTAACTGTCATACCTTCTATTATCCGTCTTCCTTGGTTTCTGCGAACCATCTTCTGTTGGCGAGCGCTTTCGGACATTGTCCATCTTCTTGGCCGAATACATGTGTTCACTGTCACTGTCTGTATTCAACTCAACTTTTAATTTAAGATTTTAAATTTTATGAAAATATGTATTAGGTCAAACATTTAGATGAATATTTTTTACAAAAGATGCAAGGAAAATTTTTGTATTCTTTTACCTCGCATTTCTTGTACAAAATTAACGTGGGATTAAACACCACAACTAAAATCAGTAATTAATATTTTTCATTCCTACAAAATGTCTTTCTTAACAACCTTCTAAAATGTAATATAGTGCATGGATTTGACAACAACTGCCGCCATAATGAAATTTTAGGAATATATTTATACTACAATTAAGACAGCTTTTATTTATTATAATATTATGTCACTTGTAAATTTCTTGCGAAATCAAGTAAAATAAATGCAATTTGGTTTTTATTACCCTTCCTCAAATTCTAACGAGAATAGTCTCAGCTTTTTTCATGCCAAGGTTTCCTTTTTGAAAGCATAGAGAATATAACAGAGTTCTCTCGACCGTGTTTAAGAGGTTCTAACATTGACTTTGAAAAAAAAAAAAAAATGGTTTGTTCAAATCAATAGAATTATCAATAATTAAAAACATGGAGCCTGAAAGATCTTTGCGAATGCCTCAAAAAGGATTCATCTTCCTCCTACTTTTCTCGAAATCATGAATGCCTACCCAATGACATGGGTGGCTATAAATAAATAGGCCCACCATTATGACTGTTGAAGATATTGCATTTGGTAGTTTAAATAAATTTATATAAGATCGGAAATACATATAAAAATAAATCCCTTTGTCCCTGTCAGTTTCTCTTCCTCGTATTTTGTCCTGTACGCTGAAAGTGGAAAATTTAATTCACTATAAGTTTAACTCATGTTCCTATATTTATTATTCTTTTGTGGAAATTAAATGTTTATCCAACCCCCATATTAGATTTAATATGTTAGAGCAGATAAAAATAAGGAAATATGGCCTTAAAAAATACATTTTTGTTTATTTCCAATAACAAAATTGATAACTATTCGACTCCTAATGTAATTTTAAAAGTATTTTTTAATTTTTAATTCAAGATCTATTTTTCAAGAAATTGAACATATATAATTTTTAACATCAAGCAGCTCTGTAACTAAACCTTTATTCCTCATAATTACAGGGTAATAAACAGCAAAATTTGGATAAAGTACATAATACATTAAGTTGACTAAGCTGAGTAACATTTTAAGTAAAGAGAATAGGATAGAAATTATATTACAATTTCATCTTTTATTGTCAAATTTTTCTTATTTTAAAATTGTATGGAAATGTTAAATTCAAGTATATTTACTCGTCAAATTTTGAAATTTGTTCTTGCGAGGACTGCTAGCTTTCTGGACATAAGGATCACCCGAGACCCAAGAATATGTTACGATTCGATGAAGGAAGCCTTACCCGAAAAATTAAATAAAAACTCCAAGTTTAACTGGGTCGTATACAATTTATTGAAAGTAGTAGGGAAAGATTACTTAATTTTTGAAAATTCTCCTGGGAACGTTGCTATATTTGTCGGAGCTATGTAATGCGCGCGTACTGAATAGTTATATGCAAAAGTTAGATAAGTGCGAGTATATTACATATTTCCCAAATCTTTTGATCGATTGCTGACTCCACAGCTATCTCTACTTCAGAACGCCCCTTCTCTAGGATTAAATCTCAAATTGGATAATGGGAAAATAGTCTATTAAACTCAAAAATAAAAATTTATTTTATGTCATAAAAATGTTCATCTTCTTATTCACATTTTTATTACTTGCCTTTTTTATTCACCATTAAGGAGGCATTATATCCATTCAGCTGAACATTTGAATCCCAGTAA